>JABEEM010000044.1:0-76814 GCA_013363185.1 Fusarium secorum
GAGCGGACGGGATCCCGTATTTTCTACGAGCTTTGGTCGTATGTGATAGATAGGGGCGATGCAACAGTATATATGGACGAGCCCTGAGTCATGCAGGAATCCCAACTGGAATCTTTACCACTTACATTCATCAGGTGGTTAGACAGCAGATGAACGTTGCCTTTCTATTCCTACCGGAATTTTACAGTGTATTGCGTGCTCAATAGTGTACCGATACAAGCCTGCTCTAATCATCGAAAAGTCCGTATCGATCGCCGAGATTCTTCTAGCTGAACCATCGACCAACCCCCAGCATGTTCTTCCAGCAAAGCCACTCCGCCAAAGTAAGAACCAAACGGCGGTGATTCTCAACCAGTACAGAGCATCCAAAAACATCCCATTTGAAACCAGTATTAGTCGCCACCACCATCGCATCCATCAAAGCCACCAGAGTCAAAGCCACCAGAGTTAGTGTGGCCGAAATCATAAGAATGCGACCCATAATCATGGCTGTGGGGGTTGCTATGACTGTGACTGTAGCTAGTGCCATGGCCATGGCCATGACCGGACGACCGCCAATGGCTACGGCCGGCTGAAGCTGAACTCGAACCAGCGTCGTGGTGGTGATTTGTCGAGCTAGAACCTGTCTTGTCGGTGGACAAATCTCCGGGATTGGAGATGCCCAAAGTATTATCATGTTCTGAAGAGTTGCGTCGGATAGACCCTGAGCTGGCCCCACGTACAGGAGTAGATACGAAGCCTTGGTCCACGCTGAAGTCGGCGACTTGAGGGAGAACGGTAGTATCGACAGCCTTGCCCTTGGAACTGCTCTTGCTAGTCAACTCCGAACCAAAGGCCGGCTTGGGCGACCAGGCACCATTAAATACCCCGATAGTTTTCCCGCTCTCGAGTCTTTCGTCCAGTTCGATTCCGCCCTGATCCGCCTTCTTCACCACGCGCCGGTTGGCCTTGGAGCGGAAGAGATTTGTGAACTTGATCCAAAGTTGCCTCAAGTTATCCTTGCTACACATCAGACAAGGCAGGTGGAAAAGTGTTCGGAAAAACTGTCGACAGCTCTTCTTGTCTTCCTTGAATTCGCCAGTGCGTCTCTTGTCAAGGAGATCTCGGAGTACGAGTCCCAAGAAGAGGCCCAAGATGACTGCAAGAAGTGCTAAGGAAATTATGCCTTCCCTGTCGGGGGTGAAGATCGGAGAGTCATGGGCTTTGGTGGTGTTGTTTTGTGTCGAGTCTCTGGAGACTAGTATTTGAGTTGGCATGGTTAAGCTGCTTCTGACTCTTGTAGATAATGAAGGGATGACGACATTGGGATCCAAGACCGTTATAGGGGTTGGGGACAACATGTTCGCGGATATCAGGTTGATGAAAGTCATGTTTGCTGAGCCTGGAGTCCAAGAAGATCATATAATCATGAGAGACGGAAAGATTTGAGGATAAACGGAAAGAGAAGTTCGAGTCGAAGGAGAGGAAAGATATAACGTATTCAAAGATGTTAACCTTTATGCCGAAAGGTTCATTCGAAAGTTTATGAGAATATTGGATATTGCGCGCACGAAAGCTTCGTGCTTAGGGAGAGTTACTTTGAAGACCTCGCTGCGTTATGATAGGTAGGGACAAGGCATTGACTGCATTGCCCTTCACTCATAGACTTCCTCCTTCTTCTAGAAATCAGACCGAATTAGACTTTAAGGTATTGAGAAGTCACGATACCTTAGTCTTTCGCCATGATGATTTCAGATACGAAACCTTGAGGAAAGAACCTTTTCGTGATAGTGTTTCTCACTTACAATGTTGAACAAAGATGCCTTCCACGACAAGTAGCAGACTCTATAGACCACAAATTGGCCATGATTCTTGTATTCGACATATTGTAAAGTGAAAGTGGTTCAAATGATGGATTGTATCATTTTGACTTTCATGCATCAGAGTTAAATACTGAATGCTTTGCTCAAGGTGTAAGTGCTGTTGCAAGATGGAGAGTTCACATCGAGTGATTGATATGATGAGTGAAATAACTTCCAAATAAAGATTAGCAGCAAATGGATGGTACAGAGCCCAATAAAGAAAACAACAAGACGCCTCAGGCAGATAAGACTGTAGCTTTCCGCTGTCAAATACTGTACCTAGGTAGAGTAGACTACATGAATCGTACGACTGACATTAGGGATTGCCTAACCTGTACTTACCTCATACTAGATGTCTTATTTCTAAGTCACCAGGCGGACCAAAGTTTATCTCTGCGTAAGCTCTAGTACAAGAAACGACGACTTGTTTAATAATCCCTCACATCTTGGACCTCGCATTGTGTAATTACCTATCCCTTGATCCAATCTGTATAGAGAAATGAGTAAAGTCAACTCCAGTGCCAGTGCCAGGGCAGTGACAGCGACAGCCTCAGTGTCAGTGCCAGTGCCGCCGCAATGGGGACTCCAGTATCATCATCACCCTCTATATCGCCCTCCACATCCACAACCTCCCTCCTCCGTCGCGTCGGTTCAATCAAGACCAAAAATGACATTTCTGAACGTCTCGAGACTTTGAGGATGAGTGCGTCTCTAGTCTTTACCTCTGCATCATAAACCCAACAACTCGGCTGACTTCGTAATGCCCCTTCAAGGCAGTGCGAAAGCGCGCACAAGAAGTGTTTCAAATCCTTCATCTTGGAGGAATCGCTCACATCCTTCTACGCCTGTTTCTACTGTGTTTCCTGGGCTGGGTGTATCGCAGAGTGCGCATCGTCAAGGGCTCCCAGCTTGGGATCGGACACTCGATGCTGTGTATCACGGCGCTTTTGAGAAAGGGAGTTTCGAAAAGGTTCTTAATTCTTTCTATGAGAACCATGCAAGAGAGAAACCAAGTTCTGGGTATTTCCGACTGCCTGATTCTGTGCGGTACCGCATCTGTCGCTATCTACTCCCGCCCTGCGACAAGCCCCTGCGTTTGAACAAACATGCATTTAGCCGTGATGTTTGGCGCAAAGAAGACTTTGAGTCACCTTCATCAACATTACTGCAAATCGCTTCTTACTTTGAAGTATCTTTTGCATTTCGTGCGGACATTCTTGTCGCATTTCTACAGAACACGAAACTACACGCCGTCTTGTCGCCATTCACTGGACCAAGAGTAAGCCCACTTGCAACAACATGGCTTAACAACTACGGCATGTACGCAAATAACATCGTCATCGAACTCGACATGACGCATTTGGGCTGCGGCTCTGATTCTGGGGCTGTAGCGCTGTCACCAAACGTTGAGCAGATTGAGAAACTGCTCCAAGATTTCATCAATGCACAAATGAAGCGAAAGGAATCGTGTCCCATGGAGAGCCTGATTCTCCTCTGTCGACGTTTCCACGGAAAACGACCCCAAGCAGCCATTATCTCGCCGCCTCGCGCCATCAGTAGTCGACCAGGTTCGCGTTCGGCATCACGATCAGCATCGCGAAGCGCCAAAACACCAGAGCCGTACAGTCCAACAGCGACAACACCCAAACGATTCAACTTCGATGAAGACGCTGGAGGTCTACGAAGTCCAACTTTATCCGATGCAATCAGTCCAACCTACCCAACTGTAGCACGCGTGGAAGAGTATTGTCCCGACTCGTACCTCCTTTTCTGCAACAATATCCTGCATCTCAAGGGTCGCATCGGTTCGGTCCGCATGTGCGGTTTCAGCGAGAAGTACACAGCACCATTCATGGGGACGTTGTTCTCGAATAACAGCAAGATCACGAAGAGCTACGCATATCGTGTTGCACCATCGACGATATGGCCTAAACTAGTCGGCCAGAAGTCCTACATCGATACAGGGGATGGAAATCTTTCGCTTGACGACCACGCAGTCTCCGCTACCAACGATATCCCCAGCTCTTTGCGTATCTGGGAGGGCTGTGTACAGCTTCCTCCTCCTCAAATCGACGCAAGCGGAGATTTGCTCCTCCCTGCCATCGTGGGCAATCTGCAGAAGCTGAGGAGCACTCGGGAGAGAAGTGCGACTAGCTTATCGGAGCGGACATGTGAGGATCTACGAAAGGAGGGTTCGAAGGGCGATACGTTGGACAAAAGGACTATTGCGTGGTTCAAGAGCAATTACGGCAAGGGGAAGCTCAAAAAGAAGAAGAGAGTCTTGAGCAGAGACACTGCGACAACATATTGACGCGGCATGTGGCTGAAAAATGGAGAACCAATGATGTGTACGATATATTCGACGATGATTATGATAGGCCGTTAGATTCATCAGGTCATACAAGCACAACTCTTCGTGCCATCTAGAGAAACAAAAGAACTCTAACTAGACTCCGTCTTTTCATGGACAAATATCCTCACCGCTTTTGTAAAGACTATCAAGAGTTAGCAACAAACCCTCCATCCAAAGTATATGGGGAAGGTGTGTAAACTTACGATCGCAAACTTGCTTCTGGCCCGAATCCTGCCTCCGAAAAACACCAGAACCCATGGAATGAGTGTCAGAACTGAAGCAATACCACCCAACACACAGCCTGCGTTTCTCAAACCAAGATTGTCAAACATGATGCCAGTTAACACAGGGAATATGCCACCGAGCACATTGCGACAGAAACTCTGTGCGGCAAGGGCTGAAGAGGCGTACATGTGATATGTATCAGCAAGGTAGTTGAACGTAGCAAGGTAGACAGAGTAAATGCCCCAGTTGGCGAAGCCAATACCAATAGCTTGTGTATAGTGACTCGTGCTAATGGGACTCAAAAACGCGACGAACAAGCCAGCCGGGAGTAAGAGGGCAGTGAGACAGGAGAAGTACAGTCGTGCCTCGGGAGAATCAGCAGGGAAATGCTTCCTCATGAATCGCCAGAAGCGGGAAACCTCCTTCTCGTCAACGTGTCCGCTCCAGAGAGGATGCTTCATCAGGTTCTCTTGAAGAATGCCGACCGCAGTCGCGATAATAGCAGATGCCATCATCGCAACATAGATGCGCATCGACATGTTGTAGTTGTCGGAGTAGAGATAGGGTACGATGGAGAATGAGAGGTAGAGGACGGCCCAAGAGAAGGCAGCCCAGAGAGAAAAGGAAAAGACAACTGGTTCTGTGAACAAGAGGTAGAAGGGTCGCATGATAGAGGTAGCCATCATTTGTCGAAGAGGGGGTCGTTGTTCGTCTGCTTCAACGAGCCATCGTATTCTTCGTAGTTGTGTCTGTCTGTTGTACTCGAGCATCGTTTCGTGTCCGGGCATTGTCTTGACGCTTGAAGATGACGAGCTGCAGGTATCTTCTCGAGGGTCGGTCACCCAAAGTCCATAGATACCTGCATCCTCAAGCTGTTGATACCACTGGTTCAACTTTTTAGCTTTGCGTGACAACAAGACCGAGCCTCGCGTCTCTTTGAAGAGTATCAAGATGGCAACCAACAGCAGTCCATCGAGAATGACTTGGTGCCAAAACGACCATTTCCAAGCCATCGTATCATCTTCAAGATCGTTGACGAAAGCAGCAGATACCAAAGGTCCAAGACCTGTTCCAAAAAGCACAAAGCCACTGAAAAGAGCCATCGGGGTATTCCTCTCCTCCTTCTCCCACAGATCAGCAATGACACCGCCCACGACGGAACTAAAGACGGAACCGCCGACACCAACAAAAAAGCGGGCGATCAACATGCCAGCCAAGTTGGGCATGACAGAACAGACAGCTTGGGAGATGACGAATACAAAACCAGCGAGGATAAAAACAGGACGTCTACCCCAGATCTCAGAAATGGGGGCGAGTGCCATTGGTGCAATAGCGAAACCGGCACAGAAAGTCGTGATACCGACAAGTGTAGCTGTATGACTTGCCCCGATATCTCTAGCCATTGCTCTTGATGGTGGGGAGTAGGTACCAGCAGTATATGCCGTCAGCATTGTCGCGATACACGAGAGCGCGAGGAAGATGTTTTTGCGTGCTCGCGGCAACGTGAAGGGTGAAGCGTAGGGTCGAAGATCTGGGCATGGTGGGAGATTTTGTGTGGGATTGGAGTCTGATGAGTGTGGCAATGGTAGAGGAGTGTCGAGTGTTAGATATAGATAGGATATAGGGTCTTCACTACCAAGGTTCGGTTGTGCTGATGAAGGCGGGAGGGTGCTGGGTCCAATCTCGAGATCGCCCTGGTCCTGAACGGAAGCACCCGCAGTCTGGACCGTATCAGACTCGATCATATCGATAGTTCGTGATGTTCAATATCCAGAAACCGACAAATTATACAGCAGCGGGAGTCCAACGACATCCAAATACTTCACCAGACACACAGTGGTGAGAGGGAGAAGAGCAGAATGAACGGGAGACACAAGGGCGGATTATGATTACAATAAGAACAGGACAGAAACTACGACCGTGTTGTATCCGGAGCGTAAACCCGGGATTATCAAGGGCTGGGTGAGGGTCAAAAGGCGGGATACCAACGGGAATAATGGTGTCTTGGCGCTGTATCCGCCTGCTAGGCCCACGTTTGAGGTGTGACTCGGACACTGGGAAACGCTAATGGGGAATACATTCTCTCCGATGGGTCATGGAGGAGATGTTTGTGCGGCACGGTCAGGTTCAGAGACAGGGACGTCAGCGGGAGGGCAGTGATATCTCGGGTCGATCAGTGGTTGCGTGTAAGACAGACACCAACTGAAGAAACACAGAACTCTCACCGTTGTCACAGCATCAGTTGAAACGTGGAGAGGATGTCGGGAAGACCAAGTTTCCTCTCTCCGCTCCTACGTATACGACTTTTGGCAAATAGATAACCCATCCGGGGACAATGCCGTAGTCATCCATCATAGCCCCGGCACCAAGGCATCGGGAACAAGACGGACGTGAACAAAGCCAAACGCTAAACCACTAGACCAAGCCTCTTTCGCACGCCAAGTTCCCCCCCGTCACCAGCAGAGTGACCAAGCTACCATTGATTTCGAGATGCTGCTTCGGCAGCCATTTCTTTAGGATAGCCACGCTCGGATGACAACAGCCGAGAAGATATCCAATTGGGCCGTGTACCCGAGGAACAAACAGTCTCGACCTTTTGAGGGGGTTCGTTCGGTAATAAAGAGAGATTGTTTTTGAACGCCTGCTATTACCGGATATCTCGTTTGCAGATCTGAGATTCCCACCCCGCACACAATTTCTGAAATCTGGGCATACGTGTAGGTTTAGTGGACGGGGAAAAGATTCTGCCTGCCATTTATGCGTGGATGGTACCGAGGATCTGTAACTGATACCGTATCTTTTGTGACGAGTTGCTGCAAGCTTTAAGACCCAAGAGGAGAGATGATGAACGGGCACGTGAATGCCCATGTGACCGGATTCTCCGCTTTTCCATCAATTACTCATTAGTCTCACGCTTAGATTGCTTGAATGATTCAAACGATGTGAAGCCACAAATGGGATCTTTGGGGGCGAATGAGAGATGGATCCGAAAATATGCGAGGATACGATCCATTACCCGAAACAAGAGATCGAAGAAGCTTGTTTCTTTTCTCCCTCTTTAGGTTATCATCCCGAGGTCTAGAATTCTATCACACCCTGGCCAGCCTTATCTCTTACCCTCCTAGTCGAGATCGTCAACACTCGTCTGCTCGTCCCCCTTCTCATCAATCTTCGGCCCCAATTGCTCCGTCGCCTCCTTCAACGCTCCATCCCCATCAAAGTCCTCATCACCCTCAGTAACCTTCTCAGGTTCTTTGAAAGAATCCCGTGCCCCGTCCTTCAAAGACCCATCCTCATTTACATAATCCTTGTGATGCAGCGAGAACAGAATCACGAGGTACGGCTCCCCGGTTTCCTTGTTGCGCAAGACATATCTGAGTTGATGTGAGCGTTTCGGGCCGGGCCTATAACGAGTGTAAACGCAAAGGCATGGAATGAGTGTGACAAAATGTCCCGGTGCTGTGGAAAAGGAGGCTGTTGGCTTACCTGAGACCTTGACCATCCCAGTACTTCATGATGGGTAGCTGGAAGCCAGGTAGGTTTAATGCGAGGTCTGAGAAGTTGAGATACGGGTTGAAGAAGTCGAAGCCGTATGTTTGGTCATACTCAAACACCCACTTCTCTTTGGCGTCTGCTCTGAGAGCCCACTTCATTCTCGCCTTGCTGGTAAGAGGAGCGCCGACTTCCTCACGAGCTTCGAGGCCATCTTCATCGCCACCCTCTTCGAACCAAAGGCCGCCCTTCTCTTCATCAAAGTCGCCTTTGCCTACATGAATAGTGTTGAAAGAACTCAACGCGGGGCCGTACAAGAAGGGCTTATCAGCATACGCATCGCCATCCAGACCAGGATCAATCCACCAGCGCACTATACTCATCGCCGTGTTGAAGCCAGGTGGTAGACGATCTCGAATGGGATGATCAAAGTCATTGCCAAACTGAAGATCCGTGGCCTTGATACCATCGCTCTCATCATCGGAGGGCTTCTTTGGTGTGAAGCGGAATGAGATGCTGTATTGATCCCTGTTGTAGGCGTGAGGCTCGGTTAAGAAGTATGGAGATGTCGTTGGTGAGTTGCGAGGAAGGCCTTTGTAGTCATTGACGCGGACGTTGAGCTCAATGTCAGCGCGATCGCTCTTGATGGTGATGGGCTTGGCGGTGTTGACTGGGACCTCGACCTGTTGGGATTGATCGTAATCAGGACCAGCTGTGATTCGAAGGACGTAATTCCCCGCCATTTTATTTTTGTCTATCGTGTATTTTCTATATCGCTTGTAAGTGTGATCAAAAGCAATCTCTGTATCAAGAATGAAGGCGATTATGAATGACGTAACCAATTCCGTTGGTGAGATTGAGAAAGAAGCAAGCCGATGTTGGTGCTGTATGTACCAACATGAAAAGCCCAACTGCTGAACAATGGAAATGGAATAACAACACACGAGTCTAGTTTTATTGTCAATTTTGATAGTGGCGTTGATAATGGCCTTACAAGTATGACGTGAGGGTTTTTTCACCTCTCATGCTGCGTTCTGGGACTCCATTCATTGGGTCAACCATGCCAGCCTAAAAGCAGTCTCCGCCATCGCATCGCATCGCATCGCATCGCATCGTTTTCTACGGAATCATCACAGCAAAATGACATGGGAATGAGGGCTCAATTCTATGCTGTGTCATTGACAGTTACCACGAGGTCAAGTCAGCCGGTAGTCGTCACTGTGCACAGCATATGTAGCGGCACTGGTAGAGAAACACGCTGTCAGTTCTCAGGTTAGACGATACGTTTTGAGATGGCATTGCATGATCGCAGCAGATTTGTCAGTCTGGCCGTCTAATTTGAGCCTCATCAGTCGAATATCGGCTTCTTGTCGTCTGAGGTGTTGCCAGTTTTTGTCGAACTGCATGCCTCAGTTTCTGCCTCAGGCTAAACCAGGCGCTTCTGCCTGCTTTCCATTTTCACCCTCCCAGTCTCACTTCTAAGTTCTCACTCAACCCCTACAGGTCTTCCCCAATTTTGGGTCCATCGAGTCTCCTCAACACCAGAATGTGAAGTCAAGCATATCATCAACGCATCTCAATACCTCAATTCTCTATCATTTCCAACAGCCTCACTCACTTTCGCATCGTTTCTTGTCTAACTGTCTTTATTTTTATATGCGCAATATCTCACTTATCCCTACAATAAGCAGCAAATTGAATGACATTCATCCTCAAAAGCAACATGCAACACAAAATGCTTGCATAAGATCATTCTCTAAGCACAATATACCAACACACTCTATATACACCCAACAAATTATTAATAGCTTCGCCGCTCTCCAAAACTTCGCTCGATTCATCATGCCAGTTCATAAACGCCAGATCTCAAAGCTATACAGATATTGCTAATCCTACCTTCACTCTACCATCACGCATGCTTCATTTTTCGCGAGACTTGTCGGAGCTCACTTCCGGATGCTGTTTGGTCCTGTGCGATGTGCGCCAGCGCATTTATCACTGCATTCATCAGCAAGAGAAGGAGGCCTCTTGGCCATGTAAGTATTAACATACTCTGCACGTCCATCTTGGATCTTGTCGCCAAGTAGAATTCTTGGTTTATCCTATCTTGTTCATGCTCGCCTGAGCGATGGCATGGGCAAAACTCAAAGTCTGTCGACAGTGGAGGTAGGTCTGGCGTGGAGAGTCGAGTATCTCTGGGTGTCTCGGGGCGCCAGTCGTCTGTGAGGACGACTCGCTCAGAGTTGTGCCACTCTAGCTCTATGTGACTAGGTTCCACGGGTGCTGTGTAGCACCAGGACCCCGCGTAAGCAAAGCCTCCGCCAGGAGCGAGATGGGACGGTTGCCAGCTACCTCGCCAGTTATCAATGGCCGCCTCAAGTGAGACACCATATGGCTCGAGCGGAGCCGTCTGATAGAGCTCATATTCTGGCTCCAGGCCAGGTGAGGACACCTGGGCTCTGGTTGAGCACTGATCCGAGTCTGGCAGCTGGTATGGGCCAGGTGTTCTAGGAACTTCATTCCGCAGCCAAGCATCCACTTCTTTGATCCGCTCGACTCGGCGAGGGATGTCAGCCAAGCGGCGATATCTGGAGGCGGCACTGCCAGCAGCGGGATCGTCTTGGGACCTGCGCTTCTTTAAATGGAGTTTCTTTTCAGTGAAATGGCTCTGGGACGACAGCGAGACACTGCTTTGTGTAAACTCTGGGGCAGAGGACGACAAGGGAGGAATGCGAGAGGAACGATGAGAAGTCATCTCATCTGTATTGAGGAAAGGATTGATTGCCATGTTAAGTGGAAGGGGACGTTCACAAGTGTGATGGGATATATGGAGATCAAGTGAGAGCAGCAGCAATGTAAGACAGGTGTGGATGCAAGGTTGTCCTACTTGGACTTAAAGGGTTCATGAACGCTATCAAGTGATGCAGTGAGATGGAAAGGCGATTGGAAAGTTTTTTTTTATGGGGTTTTGATGAGAAGAGTGAAGTGATACGAAAGGGGGAGAATGAGAGAAAATGGTCGAGGGGGGCGGAGGACTATATATGGGAGGCTCAGGGAACGACACTCTTACTCCCCCCGCATCGTCCAATCAGAGTGCCATATTCGGAACCTCTCACAACCTCACTCCTAGCCTATCCTACCCCCCACGCTTAAGCACATGAACTATTATCGTCTTTATACTCCTCACACCTCATATAAGTCGACGACGACAAAAGATTGGCTCCTTCTATATACACGATCACCCATTGTGTCGTTTCAGGCACCGGAAGATAATAAAGCTAGACCATTGACAACTAACTACCAGAAGCTTTGTGCGTGACTCAGCTCTTTGCAACGTCATTCGGTTCACCCGATGGAATTGAGTTATTCTACTACACTTGTAGTTGTTTATGTTTCCTCTTTCCTCTTCTTTGCTTTGCATACCCAATAAGCAAGTCCGATAAAACATATCGGGTTGACTACCCCGTATCTATCACAACGCCGGTTATACAGACCGAGTGTATCACGGCCACTGCAAGCACCAACGCATTCACAGTATATGCCACCTGTCGTGCTAGCGGTTGCATGTGCAACGGCGATGAGCTTCTGCAATCACCCGCATGTTTCTGGGGTTGTCGAGGGGAGAGTGCAGATGCCTGATGATATTGGTGAAGGATCCTTGTCTATGTTGCTTCAATATGCGGATTACTTGAACAAGCTACCTGCATACTTGGGTTGTACATTATAAGCAAGGCTGACTATGCTACGGCAGAAATTGTCAAAAAGAAATGAAGAGATGCCTTCCCTCCTGGCTTCGTAAGCCTCGCAGCGTTGCGTGTGATATTTCATGTAACTCAGATTTTGTATGCAGACAGCCGGATCCGGGATAACGCGTAACTGAGTCCCCGAACTTGCGTGATACCAACTGGCGTAGTTCTCAGAAGTGGAAAAGAGCGGAGCGAGGGAGGTTGCGGATTTGAAGGTTCGCAACGTCATATTGTGAAGGTGTGGGTGGAACAATTGGGTGCCTGACAGCTCCCCACTGTCTCAGTACTGGCTGGGTACTTACAAACTGCAGCGGGGGAGTGAGAAGAGGAGGTAGAGAGCCGGTACCCACGCTCTGTGAAACCTGCAGCAAGTGGATACTCCTTAGGCTTAGCGTGTAACCCCAATATAGGTCGTGAGAGCATGGATGCCATCGTACAATCTTCAAATTCGAGTAACAGTTGCTCGGGCTCAGATGTGTCTCAGCGAAGGATTCGAAGTTCGGGAGCAACTGTGACGGAGATAACTGGTTAACACATCTTCTGACCCATCGCACAACATATACTGCTACACCAGCTTGCACATTTAGAAACGTCAACTGTGTTCCCTTCTTGAGACTTGTCATATGCCACAACATACCCGCATTGAGGGCTTGACAGACATACGGAGACACTTCTAGCAAATTATACAAGACCCAGCTGTAGTGTCACGATACACACTGTGCTTCTAGGGCTAGGAATCGATTGCTCGTATATGACGCTCCTTGACACCCGCTGGTATCAGTAAACACCCATCTCATCGCTGCGATACACTCCGTGGAGGCTGCAGGCGTAGCATAAAGATTCAAAGCCCTTGCATGGATCCGAAAAATACAGTCCCCGGCCTGTTATCTTGGGATGTTGATGTGCGACGTTGCAAGTGATACTCATGGTTATTTGGAATTATTCATGGTGTACACAACAGCACGGCCTTGATATCAAATAACTTGATATAATTAGAAAGCAGAACTGAATTGATAAACGAGTTGACTGTTTGGTATACAAAGTGCCCTTTGTTCTGATGTTGATATGAAGTCGTTGTGGATCGTGGGGTCAAGTCTTGGTACGGCCCGCCGAAGCCTCCACTGACGGTCCGCCCCACCCTCAGTGGAGTGGCTAGAGTGGACCGCCGCATGGCCCTGACCCGGCCCCACTTGAGTGAGTCTTGAGTCTTCAGTTCATTGACGCTCACACGAGCCACAGTTCAAGCCACAATCCTTCCGTGTTTGCGACCCTTGTACTGCTCCGGCTGGTGCTCGTCCTACCACCATCGCCCCAACAGAAGAATGTATTCAACAGACACGTCACCGATCTTTTCCTCTTTTCCAAACTCCAATCTACTCCCATGAAACCCCCCAACTTCTTGTTTCAAAAAATATAGCCCGGTTTGAACCGGCCAGTGTCATATCATCATGATCGGCACATCATTCGGTGAATGGGTCTTTATCCGTTTATCCATCGCCTTCTTTCGCTACACGCCTCTAATTTACATCTTTCTCATCTTATTCCTTCCTCTCATCCAACCTGTATCCGTCGTCTTTCCATTTGTGTGTGTCCTGCTAGCTGCGCTGTTGGCAGAAGTGGTGTTCTATCTATTTATATATAGACCATACCTGCAGCGGCTCAGCCGGGATGCAGTCCATCCACCAGCGCTGTCGCGCCAAGACCGAAATGCCCTTTTTGAGCGATGTTTCGTAAATGTGCCGTCTTTGGAGATTTATCTGAGATGGTGGTTTCTTGATGCGGATCCGAAGGAGATACGGAGGGAGAATGTGAGAGAGTTCATGTTATGGGCTTTCTTTGAGAGGGGGGATGGTTCAGGGCTGGTGAATGATGAGGAGGCGGTCGAGGAGGAAGTTGAGCACTATCTGAGCCTTGTTGAACAACGACTCGGTCGGAAATTCGAGGAAGGACGCGGCAACGTCAAGAGTCTTCGTCTCACGGTTGATGGTATCACGACAACGTATCGAAGTCTTGTTTGGTACATTATCGTCTTCTTCCTTGACCAGGCTACCCATTTTGCCTTTCGCTGGCACGGATTCGACTTCCACCGCCGGCCTCGCTCCTCTGCCCTTCGTGTATTCCCCGCACGGCCCCAAGAGCTGTTCTCTGGACCCAAATCTCCGTCCAGACGGTTGAGTTACTGGCACCGCCCTCATACAGCTGAAGACAAGCTTCCTGTTGTCTTCTTCCACGGTATCGGAATCGGATTATGGACATATGTTCGTTTTCTGGCAGGTCTTCACAAGACCGGTGACGGAAATGGAAGTGTTGGTGTCATCGCCCTTGAGATATTACCCATCTCATTCCGCCTCACCCAAGCTATTCTCGACAAGACTGAATTCCTGGCTCATATGACGTCTATCCTGGAACACCACTGCTGGCACAAATTTGCCCTGGTTTCACACTCCTACGGTTCCGTTCTGACAACTCACATACTCCACGAACCAAGCTTCCAACATCGTGTGCCCTCGGTTGTCCTCATCGACCCTGTGACCATAATGCTACATCTTCCTGATGTAGCTTACAACTTTACTCGAAGAAAGCCCAGGAGGGCAAATGAGTGGCAACTGTGGTATTTCGCTAGCACCGACCCAGGAGTTGCGCTCTGTTTGGGCAGGCATTTCTTCTGGCGTGAGAATATCCTTTGGAAAGAAGATCTGTTGGGGACTCAAAGTGACGGCCATCATGCAAGGCACGTTGCAGTTACGCTGTCTGGTCACGACCTCATAGTCGACACTACAGCAGTTGCAGAATACCTGGGCGTTGATCTTGGTACTGGTCGTAATGGCATGGTAGCGGAATCGCACAATGGCGTTGAAGTAGTTATGTTTCCGAAACTGGACCATGCGCAGGTGTTTGATGACCGTGTAAGTAGAGATTCGGTGATTCAGATGGTTAGATCGAGATGCGCAAGTTAGTGGATGGTATCTCAGGAATAGCCGATGGAATAGATCGATATAATAATGAAACTGCGTCGTCATTTGCTTCAATTCTTTGACTGGATCACATCGCCACCCCATTCTGTCAAATCTGCGCGGATGGGAGTCGAACCGCTTTGGATCATGAGCCATTGGACATCTTCGTCCGTGTCGTTCTTGACCTGATGTTCGATCCAGGCGGGGACAAAGGCAAAGTCTCCGGGTGCAAGATCATGGTGTTTCAATTCCGAGTTGACGGCCTCATTCACGATGAGAACACCGTTGCCTGAGACGGCGTATATGATGGTGTCTACAACCTTAGCATCAGCATTTATGCACAACAGGCAGGTTTGAAAGAGCGTACCTTGTTCACTGTTATGTCGAACTGTAGACTTGGAATGCGGTCGCGTTATGAGAACTGACGTGTGAGCAATAAGGTTGAGACATAGATCTAAGACAACTTGACCTACCAGTTACGCACATATTGTCGCACTTTCCAACAACAGCAGGACGTTCAATAACAGGGCCTTCGACAGTTGGATGCGTTGGTTCAAGTTGTTTGGCGCGGGTGATGTTGGCAGAGGCGGGCATTATCATCGGAAGGATTTCCGAGATAAGCGGTAATAGCGAGCTCATCATCGGCGAGTTTGGTTATGTTCACAATATTCAAAAAGAGATGCGCGATAGTATCAAAAGTAAAGCCACAAAGAAATGAAGATGTATAGTAGAGCAGAGCGACGTGACGTGGGCGGCGAAAGATGAAGATACTCCCAGCGGGAGATGACGTCGCTAGAATGATAATTGGCTAAGGAAACAAGTCTGCCAGTAACACAAGAGATTCTAGGGTCCAATGAATGAGATTTTGAATGATGCACTATTGAGCGATGAGAGAGAAGCGCGTGACCTGATGATTTGGGGGTAGATTTGGTGTTTCGAAGCTGGGGGGGGAGAGTGAGGACAGCGACAGCCCAGTCGTTAGGCCTCAAGCGGCCCAGCCACCGGAGCTAGTGGCGCAAGAGTTCCCTAACGAGGATGGAGATTGATAATGCATGTTGATAGACATGGGTTGAGTAGGTCTGATGTGATCTGAAATATTATATAGTTTTACTTTATTACTATTCTTTCTTGTCTTCTATTGTGACTCGCTTGCTGCTGTTTGAGTTGGTGAATGAATGCTCCGTACGTCGGCGAGTGATTGATCATCTCCCCACTTCCTGTATGAATCTAAGTTATCTATAGCAGGGCAATGTCGTCAACGAAATATCCCGATACAACAAAAGCGTTAACATAAAAAACATACTCCTCCAACTCCTTTGTGACCTAAATTGTTAATTCGTATTTCTCTCTCTCTCCCTCTCTCTCACATGATCTGATCAGAATCGAGTGGTTCCGTTCTAGAGTCGGCATCTCCTGCGGCTGAACTCCGCTTAGCTGCATTAACTCGACTTCCCCCATCATCATCACCGCTGAAGCTGCAAGTCCAGACCCTCTAGACCATCCACCCTCGACTCATCAGCTCGCCACCCCTGCTTTGGACCCCGATCTGATAAAACAAGGTATATCCAACAATTTTATCTGATTGAACTCATGAGATAGGAACAGCCATCTTTAACTTGACTTCTCAGAAGACGCTACAAGATGTCCTCCAGTGAACCACTGTCACCACTGTCCGAGCCATCATCAGATCCATACCCCGGGCCTCCTCTTCTTCTAAATCTCCCCCCTGAACTCATAGACAACATTCTTTCTCATCTTTCACCCTACGACCTCTCCACCATATCCGCGACATGTCGCGATCTGCATAAGCACGCTCTCTCAGATGTCCTCTGGTACCCCCTCGTTCAAGAAAACGTCCCAGGCGTCACTCTTACAAGTCCCCGGCCCTGCAACAGCTATCATGAGCTTTACGTCGCTCACGATCGTCTCTGGTTCCTCCCCAGACAGAAAATCTGGTTCTGCGATAGAGATCTCACTGGAAGACTCATGATTGTTCGCTATGATCCTCGGCGGGGTTGCATCGAGGGTTATCAATTACTCGCGAGTAGAGACCGGCAAATACAGCAAAGTTTCCTCGGACAAGGCGACGTTTTGATCAATGAGTTTGATCCTAAGGTCAAACTTCATCTTGATAAGCCTGTGCTGCAGTTTCGCGTGGGAGAACGAGCTCCGGAGGATTTTCTGAGTCGACCTGGTGCCAATCGCTTCGCTGATGAGATGCCCGTGACTCTTGATGACAGAATCAATGCTCTATTTAGCAATTTCATGCTAACATGTGAGCTCGATCAAGAAGAAGCCCAACAAAACCTCACCTCTAATTTCCCATACGGCAATATCTGGCCACCGCCTCACATCCCTTCAGACCACCATGTCTCAGGTAGCAGCACACAAGTAACATCAGAGGGCATCTTCGTGAAAACACCATCGTCTCGGCCTCGGCGCCGCGAAGAAGTATCAGAGCGATTCTTCCGCATTCGTCAATGGATGGAAATGGCGGGTGGTTTATCCCGAATCGGTATGGCAGCTGGTTTGGGTGGGATATACAATATGCTAAGATTATCACGCACCGCAGTCGACGGCGGAATGCCCAACGTTCACGTCGGCGAGGAGCTCATCACGTACTCCACCCTCGATCCGAAGTTATACACGCCGACCGTGCTAAAGCCATGGAGGGGAATTTGGGTCGGCGACTACAGCACCCACGGATGCGAGTTTTTGCTTATACACCAACCTGACGCTGAGAAGAGCACTACGGATGAAGAACTCGGTCTCGTAAAACGAGATTCCGAGAGTGATGAAGAGTGGCAAGCGAGACGGACTGAAGGACGGACGTTTCAGGGACGACTAGAAGCTATCAAACTGACTGGTGATCCCAACGTTCCGCGGGGAGAAATCACCTTTGTAGCTGATGACATTGGGCCCGATGGTATCGTCGACGGTCCGCCGGTAGATCCTTGCTTCCAGGGAATGAGAGCGGTTCACAGCAAAGGACATATTGCAAATACAGGCTTCGCCTCAGGTAAGTCATGAACGAGTCCCTTCGTCTCACTTGGTCCAGTCCTCAGAATGAGCTTGAACTGACGAAAACAGACCGGTACATTGAGAGCCAGCTTATATTCGTCAGTCACGATCGGCTTGCGCAGCACTGGGTTGGGTTTGGACACATAAATTATTTTCAGAGGGTGAACATTGATGATTTTCTCAAGGTGTAATGCTGTCTGGAGAATGGAAATGAGATGATTCTCATTACAGTCAATTTCAATGTTTAGCGCATAAGCCCTGGTTTTAATGTAATGATACATGACCAAACTATGCTTGAATTGTGGAATAAATAGTGTGAAAGCTGTGTCTCGGGTCTGGCACTATTGTATTGTACAAACACTGAACTTTTTATATCCTGAGTCTCCCAACAACTTTACACGCTGTTCTGACGCATTTAAATCACAGCCAAATATGAAATATATGGCTATCGATTTTTAATTCACTTCGTACTAATATTCTAGGCCATTCAGATGCAAACTGTCAACTTTTCGATTCCAAGTTGCCTACCTACCCTAAGGTGAGCATTTGGAGAAAATATAATCTTGATGGAGCCAAACTTTGATGCCATGTATTTCTAAGGGTATCAAGGAATATTCCAGTACACGAAAACCATCAGGTTCAATTCTCGGATCGTACGTTCGTGATCATGATTTGCATAGATCATTGGCGTCTTGCATCGCCCTCGCCCAGAAAGTCCACTCAGGCTGTTCCCTGTCCTGCAAGGGTTCATGTGGGCTCGAGGCCCGACGCCGTGGACGTACGCATGGCTCACTTCGGAGAGATGCTGTTGTTTAATTTTCGTTCTCACGTCTTCGATTACTTGGACTTGTTCTTCTGAGCCTGAGCCTGCTCGTAGATCCAGTCATTCAGACCAGCACGGTTTCTGCATCCCATTAGTCTCTACTTCCATCATCCCAGCACATTGGAAACTTACCGTGCAATCTCAAGAGCGTAAAACTGCATGCGAGGCACGAAAATCGTGGTATCCTCCTCATACTCAACGTCGGGTCTATCGCGCACCATGGTACCAAAGTTATAATCGTCGACCTTCTTCTCGTACGCCATCATGAACTTTCGCCAGCGCTCCTTGCCGGCCTTGCTCTTCATCTCGTCCTCGTCGACCTTGGCGGCGGGGTCGAACTCGGGGAAGTCGGTCTTGAGGTGCTCCATGATCTCGTCGTCGATCTTTGTCAAGCGGAGGGATGAGCCCTTGACGCGCTCGAGGATGGACCAGTAGGTCTGCATGTGCTGGACGACTTTGACGGCGAATTGCTTCTCGATCTACGGGGTCTGTTAGGAGGGTTGTTTCAGATCGTGGGGTAGGGTGCGTACGTCTTCGTTGTTCTGGGCGTTCTCGGCGTCAAAGTTCTTGGGCACGGGGGCACCGGCCATGTTGTCGAGGGGATCCATAGTGAATTTGTGTTTGGTCGACAGGATCTGCTTGGTGGTTGTGTATGGGTTTGGAGTTGAAGGTAAAGTTGGGCAAAAACTTGAACGTGGGGCAATGATGATGGAGGGGCAGCCACAAAAAGAAACGAAACCAGGGACGGGCATGATATCAGCGCATAGTGTTTGCGCTTGTTAGTACTGTTTGTCTACACGGTGCATCTGGTGCCTGCTGGAACATGGTAGACGTATCTCGTGATGACTAGAATATATCAAACACATTGTTGTTTTTACCAATGATTTCTTCTTCTATTGAAACTTGCGAGTCATATGAACTCATGCGGTGTTGCTGCTTGCTGATGCCACTGTGGCGATTGTATAGCCCTACAGACCACAGTGAAGGCTCCAATGCAAAACACTTACACCAATTCATTCACCACCAAAAAAATGTATCTCAAAAGCATCACATTTGATACATAACACAAGCAAACGTAATATTTCAGGTTGGCATACTTGATTTCTGATGGTATTGTTCTGATATCACCGTCTCTTTGCTTCAGCCCTCTGCTGTCTAATCGCAGTGCTACTAATCTTTGTCGCAAAATCATCTGTTTTGCTCACCTCCCTGTCACCAACCTCGTCAGCATCCAATACATCAATCTCAAACACTTCGAGTGGCTTCCATCCTTTCTCAACTCTACGATCATTGATTGCTTTGCCTCCACTACGTGTCTCTGCAGAAACAACGATTGCGTCGGCATCTTCCTCGTGGATTGGTGGGCCAAACGGATCACGAAGTATGATGCATCGCACCTTGACTCTTCCGTCGCGTAGAGTGGCAATTGCTTCGTCGGGTGTGCGCTCTATTGGTGGTGATGTAGATGTTGTGTCGTAGTCGAGAAGCGTTGAGAGGAACGAGAGAACAGTCTGAGAGCGTTCATCCCACGATTGAAGCTCTTCTGCGTATTTCTTCTTGACAAGAAGCTCATCGCTCGATATACCCACAACGAGAGTGCATGTCTTATCAGAGTCTTTTGGTGGGATGTTGAGAAGGAGAACGCTTGCATGGAGCAATAATTTGTGACCTGGGTGAAGATGATCAAACGTGCCGCCTAGACAAACAGTGTTGAAGCCCTTTTGTTGCTCTTTTGGTGACAAAGCTGATTCCTCTGTCAAACTGATTCCACCTTCGATAGCCACGAGTTGGCTCTGTGTAAATGTTTGCTTCTTTTCTGCAAGTTTGAGAAATGAAGAGAGTAATCCATACCCCTCTTCACAACTTGGATGGTAAACCGCCTCCCATGGTCGAACCTTTGTCGCAAAGGCAGCTAGATCCAACACAGCCGTACAATTCGCCTCAAACCCGCCATCGAAGTCTGGTTCGTAGCGTCTTCCCCTCTCATGGTCGATCAGAATAATGCGCACATCAACACTTCCTTTTCCAGCGCCGATGTCGACGGGAATGTTCTCCTTGGCGCAGATGACGGATGTAAGAGTGTAAAGGCCAGCGAGGAGGTGTTGAGCGTTTGTCCATGCGATTGTCTTTGATTTAGGTGACGAGCCGCTGAGAAGAGGAAGCGCGAGGCCAACTATGAGAGTCTGTGGAGTAGGTGATTGTTTGAGTTTGGTGAGGACGGATGTTAATGGTGAGCGATAGGCAGCTGAGAGCGTTGATGGAGATAGAGGGCGGGGAGGAGAGGGTAAGAGAAGAAGTGATGGCGCCATCGTAAAGTTTACTGTGATCTGCTATCCTTCGCCCTGCGTTTATCGTGCTTACACAGCCAAAATTGATTGAATTCAAGTGAATGATTCGGTGTTTGTGAGACTCCCAAGCAAGAATGTCGTGATGTTGTTGGTGGTGTCGCAGGCCGAGGTACTTTACCCCGCTAACGTCATTGTGTTTACTTGCATGTAGAGACCCGCTTCATGAATGAAGAGCATGTAAAGGACAAACACCGCTTACTTTGGTTTACATTTGTAGACATATCAGTAGGATTTAGTTGCCGAAGTTTGTTTGTTACTCAACATGAGAGAAGTGAAAACTCAATCAGCTTGCAGGCGGTGCATAATTGACTTTGCCTGATTGTGAGCACAACTGTATTTGCAAGAAGTGTATAACTTGTTGTGTTTGGCTACAATTGAAAGGAAACATCTCTAGATGTTGATGTAAGAATGCTCAGTTATTTGTTACCTCTGACTTTCAGGCATCAGTTTATGTAAGCCAGGAATAAGTATAAGAAGTCCAGTTCTCTCCCTTCTCAATCGACCACTCCAACTTGCATCTTTACATTCTGGTTATATAATCCTATCTCCTTCTCCAAGGCCTTTGGAGATCTAGACTCAGAGGGACCTGATATATCCCAACTGATCATCAGTTACTCAAGGGCAACACAGAAGCTCAGATTCGAGCATGCTGCAGCACAGTTTGTTCCCCATTCTTCCAAGTTGGCTTTCAAGTAAAGCCCAGCTTTTGTGGTATACACCCCAATAAACTTGCCTCGTAAATTTGTAACTTTATGTCTTCCAAGTACTGACATTGGTACTTATGGCATGGCCTTTAAATCATGGCTGACGAAACTGTTTGACAAGAAGCAACAAGCTGCTAGAGGGCGTGATAAGATAACCTGGTAAGGGATTCTAAAACTCAAAGCTAAGAATTAAACCCCTAAGTACATTTTAATAGCTAACTCCTTTTATGAACCTGTCGATAGTACTACATGGGTCTCAAGAATACACAATGCTTCAGAATCTGGCTGACCTGGAAGATTGGAGAGCACAGTATATACTACTGAGACAAGATGATGCCGTCTATGTACTTGGCCTTTCGAAACTTACCAGTCGAACTCATGTCGAAATACCTATCTTCCCTGTCGTTCTGCCTGAGATCATCTTGGTCTCAGAAACTTTTATTACAGCAACACTTTGCAGTAAATAAACAATACATTAACTGACACTGGGACTCAATAAAGAGTCACAGGTAAGTTCAAAGAACTATTGAAAAGTGTATGGGCCTCAGCGTTGGTGTTTATAGAGAATAGGCTGACAGTGCTAACGACTGTCAGAAGTGGCAGACTCAACAAGAATGATTCAACATGTTCTATTGACGTGCCAGCGCACTTACAGCCAAATGGCTCCATCAATCAGAATGACTGGGTTACTGAATATATAAACCCAAAGAGTTCCCAACGTGAGATTGCCCTTTACAACCAACTAGCCAACTTCACAAATCGCGCAGTAAAGGGCATCGCCCTCATGGACGCGCTACCAGTCGAACAAATGAATATTGTGATGCTGATTCGCCTTGTCCAGATGGTAAGTATTCATTGAATTGGGTACAAACTTATCACTGATTAATTTTCTAGGTGCTGCATATCATACAAGAACAAAATGCTGAGATCCAAGGCTTGAGACGGCAGACCCAAGGTCTCGCCACGCTAGTCAAGTAAGGCATCCCTGATAGCCGACTCTATGTACTGCAATTCTAACGATCATTTTGAAAGCCAGATGAGGTTGGAGCTGTCCCAGCTCCGAGCTGGGATCGTTCCCGGCTTGGATGCTAGGAGCGAGGCTGTGGAGGAAGGTCTGAAATTCCAGATATATTCCTTCACAGCCTCGGCGTTAACTAGCAGCTCCCAGACGACTATGGGGAAGCCAAAGGTCTCATCCTTCAACGAAAACAGCCACCAGCAAGAGACCATTGCGGTTCTCAAGCCCCCCATGCGACAGACCAAGCTTTCTTTCGCTAGCCAAGTTCGATCTGAGCCCCAGGAGCTCTGCGTACACCGGGACAAGGCAGGCGACCAGGTCAGCGGACTATTCCATAACGGTAAGACTTGGTAGATTCTGACCCGAACCTATAGCGCTGGTCTGCTTGTCTTTATACTATACATGCAGAGAGGCGGCATTATATAGAAATTATTCACAGAACTCGGACGTAAGGTCAACGCGCCGTCATAGCTTAAGGAATTCATCGATTTGATGGACCAGCCTCGCACGGCGATCCTCGATGAGGCTGGCAGGCATTTCTTTAATGAGGTCAGTTACGGCAGGCAGCCCAGATTCCGCTTCCAGCAGCAGGGTAATAAGTGGGTGGAGTTCAACTGGCAAGGGAAGACAGATGAAGAGATCGGCGAGCTGCTCATCCCAGCTGCTCCCTTAGAAGTTGCAAAGCCGGTGAGATGCTCTAAGCGCTTAGAGTTAACTGACAAGTAGATGTGATGGGTGTTTGATGGTTAAGGCCACTAACTCACCAGACATGGCAGAAATGCCAGACAATACTGGGGAAAATAAAAGACGGAGATGCTGAGCCGGGCGTTTTCCCCGTCCTCGATGCGCTGGAAGAAGCCCTCAAAGAGGTCGTCGTTGACCTCAAGGAGATATCGCAGCTCAACAATGAGACTCAGCACCCTGCTCGACATGATGGAGTTTGAAGCGGATGTAGATCGACAAACCCTCCACCGACCCGAGGGAGGCGGCAGAAGAACAGCGCCGCATGGAAGGCAAGTCAGAACCCAAGTAACCCACCAAGGCAGAGCTTCCATTGCCGCATTCGCAAAGGTGATCTGACAGCGGGCCCATGTTGAGCATGACGGAGCCGTCGACCACGGTGACCAGATCCGCAATTCAACACCAGAGTCTGAATCGTACCCCAAAGCAGTAGAGCTCAAGAATGAGCCCCATCACTGCTGGGTAGATGTAAAGGAGGCTGAAGAGTATGACGAGCCATGGGAGACAGAGCTCTACACTCACCGGGCCTGACATCTTTGAGATCCATGGCCATGGCAATGACGACGACGATGACTGCCGAGTTCCTTGACCAATGGGTCAGGTACGCCAGACGTTACCTATCCGGGCAAGCGAAAGAAAATCGAGAATGAAAGACGAGATTCAACGGACCCTGCACATTCACAAGTATAACGTTGGCCAAGACATGCATGTGTCTCGAGGCACAAGATCTCTGTGCTCTTCACAAGGCAATGGAGAGGTTCTGGAATCAACCAGGGTATTCCTGAGAGCGCGAAATTAGTTCACCTCAACATCGCTCAGGTTCACGTCTTCTCTTCCATTCCCCGCTAACTTCAAAAGCGACCAAAATGCCTTTTATCAGCAAAAAGGAGCTCCGCGCTATGCTTAACTGTATACAGCACCTCGAAATGGAGCACAAGGAGGCCAAGAACCTTATTTGAGAGACTTTCACCCGGAGACTTCGGTGAAACAAACTCATCAGGGAAGTTTGTTCACCCTGATATTCACGCCAGTCAACGAGAGGTATATTTCTGGATCCTGAGCAGCCTGGAACCGTCAGAAAGTCCAGGGTCACCATCGACATGCTCTCCCTATGGAGACCTTTCTGGATCCCAAATGTACCACTCTGGATGACGAAGATACCCCTTGGACATACTCAACAATACGATACTCTCCAAAACAGCTTTTGGGAACATAGAAGAGGACCCAGTCGCAAGTTCCTCGCTGCAAATGTTGGACAGCGAATCCTAAGTGATATCATTTCTCTTCAATCCTGTATTCTACCCTTCTTTTTCCCATCTATAATTTATACATACTCAGAGTCATTGACAGCGGTATCTATTCGACCGCAATTCCGAGGCCAGGATGTGTCAAAACTGTGTTCTTGAACGGAGTACAAGATTGAATTGAGGAGGACAACGATTTTAACCTCGCAGATGGCAACTATTCTTTCCAGGTGGAGCCACATCATCCCCTGGTCACCTTCTCTTCTGCTATGATTACGGTACTGGCAGACCAAGTTTACGATGGATCCCATTCGGGATACCCTAGTAGTATTCTGGATGGCAATTCCGAAGCCAAACCCAGATAATTCTTAGATTAGCTCTACAAAGGCGGCCAACTACGACGTTAACGATGATGCCTTACCTATTCGTCGTCTAATTGCATATAACCATTAACCCATACAGGCCCGGTCCCAGGGCCAGTCAAGTCGACGACTGCGGGCTTCGTATATTCAACAAGACGGCTAGCTATAGGCCTATCAGCCTGGAAAACATGGGTTATTGGATTTTGGCTGGCCCTCCAACCTCCAACTGCTACGCTTGATACTGACTGTTGAGTTTCCAAGAACTCAGAAACCGAAATGATACCTAACAGGATAGATCATCGCGCTGGGTTTCCGAGGTTCCCCATCCTTGATTACCTTATATACAGGAGCTAGGTACAAAACACACCTTCCAGCATCACGCCTATGTCTACAAAGCCGAAATTCCACTCCTTTGGGAGATAGGAACAGGAGGCGAAAAAGGAGTAAGGAATGGGAGAATGGGCGCGACGATGAGATGGACCGAGTAGAGTACATCAAGCACTTGGGCTTGGACTTCGAAAAGGTGGAAGATTGAGTCAACATGCCTATTTTGGTGATGTAAAACTGACTGTTGCTGTGTGAATGGTAACTGACAGCGTTCTTTTGGAGTCCTTCGGATTGTATTTTGCGCATTTGGCACACTTTGGTGGAGAAGCGATTGTCTTATTCTATCCACTTTACCTTTCTGCCTTGCTCCGGCGTCTCGGGAGTCCCGATCTTCTTAACCGTAGCAACAGACCTGACCGGAGACTAAGCATAAAGGTATTACCCTGGTCGAGAGTATGACCCTTCGGGGCGTTACCACAGAGAAGACATCTGGCTTAAGAACCGCCAATTCTCCTGGTAAGGAACGCCAGCACCGGGGGCCTCAGCTTTCCCACGATTTAATATGTCAAGTTCCCCATGTTGCACAACCTCAGCCCTATCCCCCAAGCCTTGACCAACCCTCTCGGCACACCCACCACGGATCTCATGTGCCCAGCCTTTATATAACGTGCCCAGCTTCATCTGGCAGCTGCTCCCCTCTTTTCAATCAAATCGTTTCGGGTATATAACTGTTCTGGCGGACATCGACGCTTGCCCCTGACGAACAATTGAGGTTATTATATTAGACCCTGGGCCCGAAACGAGCGAGTTCGCCTTCACACCTCTCACCTCACTACACTTCCTCTGTTGAACCTCACAACATCTTCAGGACATCACTGCAATTGCTGTACAGCAGGATCATCGCCATGTCAGACCCCGCGAACAAATCACTCCACTCATTGAGCGTGGAAAACCCACAGTTCCAAGCCTACCCTTTTTTCTGGACTTCTCACCATCTTGAGCTGGTGGGCTGTCGATTCATCGAGGTAGAAGCTGGTAGAAATGCACAGGCTCTCATTGTCGCTGTCGAACCACCTTGAGGACCAATCTTTTGCTTCACTCAGCGATACTGGTGTTAGTGTTCCAAGGTGAAGTCAGGTTATACTTAGTTAGACAACCTATTCGCCACCTCCCCAGGCCTACGCCGCCTTATTCACGAGATCAAGGAGACCACAGACGACTGCAGTCACATTGTCAGGGGGAGGGATATCCTCCGAGCCTATATAAAGGCCCAGGCCAATTTCACCAAAAAGAAGGGCACCCATAAGCCCAAGTTCAAAGGTCCCTTCATCGCCCAGTCTCAGCAACTCCGTCACTTTCTCAGCGCAAATAAGGATTTCCAGACACTAGGCAAGGCCGCCTACATCCGCAACAACCCTTCCTGCACACCCGGCTCATCGACCAACTCACGCACTATGGCGCGCCTGCACTTCAACGACTCGCCGCTGCCCCTCGCCCTCGCTGGCCCCGGCCGCAACCTGGCCGACGAAAGATTTTGCAAAAGGCTCATTATCGTGCTGGCGGATTTGCTCTAGCTCCGTTTGCGCGATTTCCTGCCTGTGCTGGTCCCCATAGGTGCTCTCCAGGTAGTTGAGGAAAACGACTGGGTTGAGGTTTTCTCGCTCCCCGGTCTCGAGGGACATATATAAACATCATCTAAGCTACCAACTGTATCAGCTAACTCAATGTCGATATCACACTATCTTGGTCCAGGAAGCTAGCCATGGGCCCTGACCTATCATATCCGCTGCAAGGTCCAGGACAAGAAGAAGAGCAAGCGCAATTTACCACCAGATACCAATGTGGCAGCCATAGACGATCGTCTTGGTCGAGAGCCGGGTCCCGCCGTCGACACCGAGTATTTCGACTTCGACGACTACCGTGCTTGCCTTGCTGTGGGTACGAGCTGGAAGGCCAAGTTTGGCATGAAAGACACAATGGCTCAAGCTCTCCATACCTTCTCGGCTGGAGATCCTCCTCTGGAAGATCTTGAAATACCTGTCCAGTATGGAGATGATCTAGATCCCGATTATGTACCTAGTGCAAATGTCTGTGAGCGTCCACCAACATGTCTGCATAGCTCTCAGCTTAGGCTCAAAGAAGGACATCGGATGCTGCTATGGATGCAAGACGACGTCCCAGCGTGCTGAACCAGGACTCAAAACAAAACTTCTCAAAAGAAACTACAGACCATGGCACGTGAAACAAAACTAGATACCACCAAGACTCCATGTTAGGGAGCATTGCCATCGGTCTTATTTCCTGGATAAGACGCTTATAGATGTGAGTTCGATGATCACTTTTTAGGGAACGACGAACTGACTTAAGCAGAATATTAACCTTTCAGCTCTGAAGATTTTCACGTTAAGGACGACGAGAACATCTTCCCAAGCACTTCTTTCATCTCAAACCTATTGAAAAACCCATGATCGGGGCATAATGATACCAAGCGCAATACGACCAGGTGTGGATTACACTGATGTGGTACACCCGATACCATCAGTGTCGAGGGTACAGTGGCCGATGGCGACGGTGTAATTGTCTACGTTATAGACACTGGCCATAATCCAAGGAAGGACTGCAGTCCCTTTGTCAGACATTTGGGATTGCACCTTGGCCTGACCTCAGACTATATCCTGGCCGCGAGGATGATGACACATCTTCCCCCCGAATGACGTGGAGCATGAGTTTTCCTCGGAGTAGCAAAAGTTCATCTTCTCCTTCCTCTCTGTATATGTTGCTGTGGAAGCTACAAGCCAAGGAGACAGCCGGGGAAATCTACGGAAGATGATCAGACGCAAGGCACGAGTTCGCCAAAGCCGCGGCTTGTGAATGTCACCCTGAAATGGAGACGAAGGTGTATGGCGTAGACCGCCAAGCAGTCCACAATATACTTTCTCGACTTCACTATATATATCTATCCTTTGCCAGGGCTTCCATCCCGGTTTGAGTGACTTTTATCGATGGACCAGGCAGAGCCTCCAGCTGGTCTGGTCCTTGAGAAAAAAGCTGCCTCGTATGTGCTAGCTTTCTCCATCAACAACTTCTTGACTGCCATAGAAGCAACATCCGCCATGGGTTTTATGAAGGGTCTGTCTGGAATGCTATTACATGAGATAATGTGCAGTGAGCATCGCCTACAGCGGCCACTCAATCTTGAGGACAGACCTCACGTACACATGACTACAGACGATCTCGAGGCTGGCGCTCGGGTCTACGAAATGATGGCAACTCTCCCCATGGTTATAGATATTGCGGCGCAAAAGAGGCATCGTATTCAGTTACCTAGCTCATTCCAACCGTGGCTAGGTAGATGAGATGGGCTTTCTTTAGGTAGAGAGTACATAGACTACTTGGACCAAGGGACTATCCTTCAGTGGCCAAGCGCCGCAGGGTCGAGGCAAACGACCAAATGCAGCACTGACAGCTGCCGGTTTTTATTTCCAGCAGGCACGCAATATCAGATGAAGATCGAAATAAGTGTTATGAAGAGGTATCCAGAATGAATCCCAAAGGTATGCAATAGGGAGTTCTCGAAATGCAACTAAGGGGAAAGGGATGCGCCCGAAAGCCTATCCTGGGGGTCCCGAAAGAAATCAAGACAGATGTCACACAACCGTATAATTCATAAAAGATCCTCGTTTAGGACACTCATGATAGAGCAGGGTGTTGAAATCGACGAGACCGCCGATGAAAGCACGCTTACTTTGTACATGCACTAGAAATTGTTCGAGATAGTATGCTATGTATATTCGACAACTCCTTCTACTTTTCGAGGCCGGCAGAGGAGAACGAGGGCCAGATATCATCGAAAGTGATAACAATTATATAAGAAAAATATTGCTGCCCGAGGCGAGAACTTAATGGGGCAACGTCGACACATCCCAATACATAACTTTGCTTGCTGGAGACGATCGCAGTACAGCTTCCGAACTTCAGCATACAAGACAAGTCTGCCTTTTAATTTGGGGTTGATCAACATTGCTGTCAGCCTCCTTGCTGTGTCTGGTAGTGTCACAGGATCATACGAAAACGAACTGATGTGCTGCCTCTCTGTGTCTACTATACAGTATTCTGTCATACCAATCCCTCTAAGATACGGAACTGAAATGGGAGTTTATTACTTCGTATGGTCCACTGGTGCTCGCTTGGACAAGCTTGTGCTTCAATGGCGACACTATACAAAAGAGAGTCCGAGTCTCAATTCCCTCGAGTATAATAGCCGAGATCCCATATCAACGTGTTAGAAGAAGCCAATTATTAGCTTGGCAAAGGAATTCGCAACCAACCAAACCCTAATGAGATCATCATCAAGTGAGCAGCTTTTTGCCTCTGTTGAACACTTTCACAGATGATCCAGTGGATGATGGAGTGGGTAGGGATGAAGGTCAAGTCCAGGTGCACCTAGTTGGACAACCTATTCGCGACCTGGGCTCCCGGGGTCTCCACCACATCATTCGAGAGATCTCCGTGAGCACCGAAGGGTGTAAGCACATCGTCGGTGGTAAGAACACCCTCACCATCTCGCCGCGCAGAAGGACTCTGTACTGAAGAAAGGCACCGCTAGGCCCAAGTTCATGGGTCCCTTTATCAATCAAGTGTTGATGTCAATCAACACCATGTCCAATGAACCACCCAACTACCTTTCCCATCATCAGCATCAACATGCAATCGTCAGTAAGTTTATAATCACAGCAAAAAGACAGGTAAGCAAAAACATACAACAGCGGGGATTCGCTGGTCGTCACCGACCCAACTACTAATCCGCCGGTTAGTGGCTTGACTATGGGAGAGCAGACGGGATCCCGTATTTTCCACTACCTATGGTCGTATGTACTAACCTCTCTGTAGGCTCAGGTTATACCGTTTCCTACGCATCGACTCGTCGAGCTTACGGTATAGAAAAATGGAATGCCATTGCCGACAATTCCTACCAAACCGCCCACGAGCTCCAACATCGAATCAGCTTCAGGTTGACCGTATACACACCAGTCTCTCCTTCTTATTATATAGACTCTGGCGTAACAGTTTCGTTCACCTATCTGTCCTACTTCAGCAATGGCGATCAACTCATTCTCAATGTGCCCAAGCGGAAGCCTCTCCCCAGCGCGCACCCCGATCTGGACGAGTTCATCCTGATAATGCACGAAGGATATGCGGCGTGGGACCTTCACAAGATCCATCAAGTCGCAAGCACAAAGCGACCCGGAGTAGACATCGGGGAGAGCACAGGGCAGAGGTGGGTGGTGTCGCGTGAGCTTGCCGGTCCAAACTGACCGTTGCTGCTCCGGCGCCCACAAGCTCCTCGGCCACGAACAGGGGCTATCTCTCTAGCCTCTCAACGAGGGTATCGCGAGTGTCCAGAGTCCCATCTTTGCGACGCCTCATGCTGAGAGGTACACTGCTCAAGCGCCACATGAGCAATTCATGTTCCCCATGTCAGACCATATGACAGAGCTCAATACTGCTTAATAATCTCTCTACACACTTACAAAGGAAGCGGACTGGCTATCTGGTGCCATGAATCTCTATTGCAAAGCTCTATATATAAACCGCGTCAATGCCAGTGGGCGTGAACTCCTGAAGACTGATCCAATGGAAATGACATGGGCGATATGGATCGCCATGAGAACACATTATGCAGAGCTCTATATACCAGCTGCCTAGCCGCCTCGAAATCACTCACTGTCGACGATGATCAACATGATGCCTGAAGTTCTGGTCCAGCTTCTCCCGAGAGGGACAAGCGATCAAGGCAAAGTCCATTGAATCTACGGCATGATTCAGTTTCTAAGCCGTCAGGGTCTCTATTCTGCCACTATACAAAAATAGAAAGGCTATAGACCAGTGGAATGGTACAGATACGAAGCGTCTTAAATCTGGCGTGAGTTTGGCTACTTTTCTTCTGTGACAGAAGGGATATTGAACTGTCTAACTGGTATATTAAAGCATGATATAGATGATTCACTAGGGAGTAGACACAATGGTCCTTTGACCTTTGATATCTGATGAAGGTGCCAGTTCCGAAGATAGCGAGGATCGCCAATTTATCGCCAGTGACAGTTGGAGTGATGACGACTCTGATGAGTGGACTCCCGACTGCCAGTGCCAGCCTATACATACCTAAGTTAGCACTGGTACGATTCCTCTAATCTTAACAGCTCTTACCTGCTCCAGTCTCTTCTAATCTCTTCTTCTCTCATCTACCTCGAATCCCAGGGCCATATATTCATCAGAAACCGCAGAGTCAAGGATATAGTTCTTAAGCTTAGAGCCTGCATTAATCCTCCTATAATCCTCTATCTATTTGCTAAGATCTATACTCTAAAAGAGAAGTATATGATTCTAAGATTAAAGGCTATTATATTAAGCAAGTTTAAGATACTTACTAAAGTATATACTTAGACTAAAGACTTTCGAACCGCAGTGCAGGAAGTTTACACCCCTGTAATTGATCATCTCTTCTTCTCTCATCTACTCTCCTCCACTTCTATCCTTTTTTACTCTTACCTTCATATAGCTCTCACCTCACTACACTTCCAATCCCGAATAAGCCCAATCCTCTAACAACTCAGAGGTAAACTATCTCCTCGACTGAGTCAAGAGGTTGGAAGAGGAGATTACACTGTTCAATCAAGAAAAGACAGCCTGGAAGATAAAAAGAATAGGCTATTCAGCGAGAACCAAGAGCTCGAAGAAACTGTCATGAGGTTAGGCATCGAAGTCCATGCTTCTTTTCCTAGGTAATCAGGGGGACCTTGCTTTTCATGACCTAGAGCTACGACTCCTCCGTCGCCGCTTTCTTCAGTTGAGAGCACGACCCCATCGATGAAGCAGATCTTGCTTCTCTCCTTCTCTCTTCTCTGCCCAATACTCCTGCTGCATCAGCGCATTCAGCATGGCGACCAATCCGATACCGAGCCCCCCTCAGGATACCACAGATACCATAGAAGCTGCCGAGATCCTGTATAACATGCATGACCAGGATGATGGCTGGTCTCAGCAATTGAACTAGAGTGCCACTACAGTTTCTGGAGAGCAGCCCTCGGCCCAGGGACAAGCCGGTTTCCTACTTCTATATATATCTGATATAAAGGTACAGGGTATTTCATCTTCACCCATCTTCACCCAGTCATCATTGTATGAATCCAGTAACCTTTCCATGGCCCTCACTTATTCGACAACTGGCAGCATTCTCTGGGCATATTCAGTCATCATGGGACCATTCATGCAAGTCGAGCGACTTCAACTTCTACGGAAGCTCTTCTCATTTTCTGATGAATCCCAAAAGCAATAAAACGACCCGATGACTGGGAAAACAAATAGACAACCTTGAACTCCTAGTATAATCTAAGAAAGGCAATCCCATCACTTTATCGACGATCCAGTGATGTCTCAAATGACCATGTTCGGACAAATCGAGCATTATATAGACCGCAGTAGACCATGCTGGTCAGATGAAATCTCAGATGCCGCAAGAACGGCGTGGAATGGTGAACGATCTTCCTGGCAAGAAGCAGGACAATATGCATTACAATACGCCAAGATATACGCAAACTGGGATGTTTGCACTGGACTTTCCAAAAGCGCTTCCTATAGGTATAGAAGCTGTTGAGCAAAGTGTTGTTACATCGCCCGATAAAGTAAGCTCGCGGTACCTTTTCAATTCTCAAGTAACTAACCCTACAGATCATATTGAAGATTCACAGAGCCTTGGAAACTGTCATCTACATGTACCGTCAGATGAAAGAACCAAGATAGAGCTGTGTAAAACTCAGCAACCATATTTCATCAATGACCCAGAGTGGCTCACGAACTACCCCGGTTCTCCATACAACAATGAGGTAGCCACCTCTTCAAACAACGGGCCACTCTCTTCATAATACATTAACCAATGACCCGAATAACAGCAATAAAGCCAAAGGTCTATGATTCTCCCAACAGTAGAGACTCATCGCCTGTTTGCCAAGGATGTCGAAGAGTCTGTTCGTGCGCTTGAAGTCTTCGAGATCGAGCTGGACGAGACTTGTAAAGATTATATCGAGATCATCGACCACGCAGTGCCCAAACCCCATCGGGCTGTTTGGAAGAGAACCAAAGAAGTTGGCAACCAGGGCTATGTCGTCGCGATCGACTTTGCGCTTCCGCTTGTCCCTGGAGTTGATATTGGGACGGCGTGTGCCATATAATAGGGAGTCGGTGTCTGCGTCCCCATCTTCCCGGGCTGCAGTAGCATAGCCGGTAAACCAAACTGTCTAGTCAGGCGTTCTTTTTGCTAGCCCATCTTGATATTTCCGGAGAGGGGAGTGAGCTTAGGGTTTCTTACAAGGACCCCCTCGGTGAGGCGAGGGGGATCTGTCGCCTCCTAATGAACGGGAACCTTTCCTTAAGTGGCTTCTGGGAAAGTTCCTAATCCTTGTGCAGGCACTTCAACTTGACCACGGAAGAGGACCTGATACAGATCTTCCCTACAGCCAACGACCTCCCACTATACCACGAGAAAACCAAGATCCGGGTTGGGATACTTCTACATATATTATGAAGACCTGGAATGATTCATCTTCACACGGGCATCGTATGAAGGTAAACTACCCCGTCCGTTGAAACTCAAAGGGCGCGGGAAGATGCCCTTACATTTAGCCCCCATTGGTCCACAGGAACTCGACGAGCGACGCATCTATTGACACAAACTACAAGAGGTTTCACCGACCATGCTACTAACGAAGGAACATTCTCAAAGGAAAGACTTCCGTCACCCAAACCTTCATCTACCCCTACCCGAACTTTTATCTATCCTCACATAACTCTATCACCATACTATAAGAACTTATATCTAATAAAGAAACTCTATTTTCCTTCAGCTATCAGGATTAGAAATTATAGCTCTGTTCCCATATAGCAAGCAGCAGCTAGATGGCTGTATTCTCATATCCAATAAACCACCCACTTCCAATTCCACTTCTTCAAACACCTCCCTTATGACCTCGTTGGTGTCGTTACTTAACATATCACTGTGCTGTTTTGGTAAGCTCATGGAGGAGAACCAGATTCTGTTGGGAAGAGCTACAGACGAAAGCGGTGAACCCATCGAGAGATATATGGGGAGAGACAAAATATGCGCTGATATCCTGCCGTCGATTGAGAATTTCCTCTTTCTTTGGAGCAAGGCCGAGCGACGATTGCTGTCATCGTCGACATAGTCAAATTCCAGAGTTCTGCTCAAGAGAATCAGCGAAGCGAATGACATTCTGTTGAGAACAGCAGCCGACGAAGATGGTCGTCTCATCGACAAAGACACCTTCGAGGAGAAAATACACAAATATTGCTCAAGCCGTTCTTCTTCTTGACAAAAAAAACAGTCAAAACACTTAGCGAAATCCAACCTTGCCTCAATTTTCCTTTTCCCACAGGACTTCACTCAATATCGAGATTGCAAAAACCGTCAGCAAAAACTTTTCGAAACACCAACAAATCTTTCTCACGACTCCAACTTGTATTCCCACCACAGCTAAGTTCACTGTTTTCTCTATTCTTGTCCTTCAAATCACGAAGTGTCGCCCAAAAGTCAGGGGAAAATCCTACCAACTTATAGCTACGGAAGAATCCTTGACCTCACCCATTGTTGCAATGCACAAGTCTGAAGGCCTCAGAAAATGAAAAAGAAAACACACACACACACACACATATATATATATATATGATTGTTGTCCACATTGAGAGCCTCTAAGCGGAACTACGGGAGACGAAAGCACGCAACTCGGCTCTTGAATCACAGGCGAAACATGACGGACAGCGCCAGCTATTGAAGTACCCCTTCTGCGACTCTTATAAGCGAGGACAGTTTCTTGTTTATGTCATGATCGAATCACGCCAGATGAAGTCTTGACTCCTCATTTCTCCACAAAAGGTCCAGCCCCTTGAAGATAAGTTCAAGGTACCGGTATATTGTAAAGACAGACACAGGAGCAGCAAATTTCCCACTCGTCGAAGCAGATTTGGGGCGAAAGCATTTTAAAGCTTCTAATGATACGACTCCTTCTGAGGATATATTGCACCATACCGAGCGATGTGAGGAAGATATGGTCTAGAGTCATCTCCAAGTGCGTTTTCCTCGGACATTTCATGATGATTGTAGCTTACCTCGTCTCAAGAAACGCATCGACGCTTGATGTCCTACCGTATGATAGAAAGAAATAGAGCAGACAAGAGTTGCTGTAGGAAGGAATAAATCGCTTTCCCTTCTACTCAATTAGATCCCTAGGGTGAAAAGCATTCGGAGTCGATGATAAATTAGATGACGAATGCGGAATTGGGGTCGGTAAGGGGGATAAAGCACGGTGACACCGAGGTTAGAATGGGGGTGAGGGTTCTCAGGCTTGCTTCTTTGTAACCATGAACTCAAGCTCTCGACTAAAAGCAGGGAGGATAGCTTCAGAAGGTCTTGAGAAATTATTAGAACAACGAAAGCCGTATCGATAGGGTATAGACTTAGGTAAACTTGGGCAAATTTATTATAGACTTAGGACGCCTTTAGACTAGTATACTCTAAATTAGCTCTCCGTCACCATCTTCGACAAGGTCGTCGTCATAGCAGTAATAATTCGAAGCCAAGTGATTGCCATAATGTAATGGGAGACTTACGGACATTGGCCCACGGCCAGAAAGCTGATCTCTAGGGCTGATACTAAAAATTCAACAAAATTATACTTGAAACCGTACATATGTATACTTTCGCGTACATGTCTTGCAGTTTTAAGATGACCATGTAATATGTTGCCGTGTCACGAGGCTAAATGAGTTTGCCCTATGCCATTGTAGAACTTGGGCTTAATGCATTCTGCAGAGAGCTAAATGGATACCATTGACATTGGGGAGAGTCTTGACCTGGTAGGCGTTGTAGCAGTCGAGTCACGGAAGGGCACAGGCACAGCTTGGTTTCGGGGTCTTGCTCTTGGCGTTTCCCGATGGAACAGCCGCCATCGCAAAGGCTCAGTTCACACCCATCACAGACAGACATAAGCAGCTTGTTACAGGCAACTCAATCTCTCAGGGGATGACTGAGATCCCTCTCCTCACGTGGGAGGCCACCAGATGTTATCCGTTTGTAACGTTTCCCGCCTTGTGCTACCAACGATGAGTACAAACAAGCTAGAGCACCGCAAAGAAGACAGTTGACAGGTACTGTACTCAACTTCCGACGATCCCGAAATCAATTTGTCATTTAAACGAAGAATAACCAACCAACAACTCAAGCAAATCCTTTCGTCTCGCGAACTTTCGCTACTTCACCCGTCAAACTGACAGTGGCAACAACCCTCACCAACATGGATCGGTCCCTCGGCAGCCTTCCAAACCCCGATACAAAAGCCTATCAAAAATAATCAAATCAATTCGCCCAATCGTCCCCTCTCCCGCAGTGCACCTTTCGCCAATTACTTTCGTGCGGGGCCGAAGGCTGAACAATATCAAGAAGAACAATACTAAGCCCCTGGCCGCAGCCTCGTCTGTGCACACTATCACAACACTGACCCTTTGATATTGTTCTTTGTCGCCCCAAACACTTGGATTTACGCTTCGTATCGTCATGTCGCGTCCTCAGTTACTTCGAGCACTTCATCAAGTGCTTCCTCCTTAATCTCAACATGATACTCAATTTCTCTATACTTCAAAAATGGAACAAGACGTTAAATCATCGTGGAAACAACTCTTTCTTTTTACAAGACGATCACACTCTGGCGCTTTAATCGCTGCATTGCTTGCGGCTGGCTTCTCAGCGGGTTTCAAAACTGTTCTGTCGGTCATTCTGGGAAAAGTCTTCGATATTATCGCGGGCTTCGGGAATGGATCGCTTAGCGGGGATGAGGCCCTTTCGCAGGTGGGAAGATTGGCACTTGTCCTTGTAGGACTAGGCATCGGCAATTGGATCGCAAGTACAGCGTTCCTTGCCCTCTGGGTCATATTTGGAGAGTTGCAAGCATGCAGTGTTCGGCAAGATATCTTTACAAGTCTTCTCTCCAAGGACATGGCCTGGTTCGACTCTCAATCCGAAGGCATCTCAAGTCTTCTCATCAGAATACAGACGTAAGTATCCTTCTTCTGTACTTCCACATGACTGACAGTCAACAGACAAACCCGTGAGCTTCAGCTCGCATCTTCCCAGGTTCTCGGCCTTCTCGTCGGCGATATCATCACCTCAATCGCTTCCCTCGGCATCGCCCTCTACTACTCCTGGAAACTCACCCTCGTTCTCCTTACCACACTTCCAATCTCAGCCATCGTTCTATCACTGGCGACAAAGCGACTTGAACCCGCGATTCAAGCACAGAAGCTTGAGCTCGCAGTCGCTTCCAAGTTTGCCTCTGCTTCAATCACAGCCATCGATCTCGTCAAGGTCTTCAACGGATACGATCAGGAGGTCTGGCAGTACTACCCAGCTGCCAAGGCTGCAGCGAAGCAGTATCTGATCCAAGCGCAATGCAATGCTCTGCAAATGGGCTACGTTGCCTTCTGGGTCGTGGCCATGTTCGTCGTCGGCTTTTGGTATGGTGTTGTGCTTGTCAACAACGACGGCCTTGCCGCTGGTAGTGTTTTGACAACTTTTTATGCAACACTCGCAGCATTTCAGGGTATCGAAGCTTTGATGCCTCAGTGGTTGGTTCTTGCAAAGGGTATGTCAGCCGGCAGCTTTCTCTCCAGCATCACTCGAAACGTGAGAAACGGTGAGATTGTCAAACCGATGACAGGAGCTTTACGACCATTGAGTTGCAGCGGGGATATCGAATTGAAAGATGTGAGTTCTGCCATTGCTAGCAAAGATAATGGTTGACTTTCGTAGGTGTGTTTCGCATACCCCTCGAATCCGGCACAAAAGGTACTACACGAATCCAGCTTCTTCTTCCCCTCGGGTGAGATGACGTTTATCGTCGGAAGAAGCGGCTCCGGGAAGAGCACATTAGGTAACCTCATTGTCGGTTTCTATGAGCCCTTGAGTGGAGAAGTCTATGTCGACAACAAGCCCTTACGGGTCCTCGACAGACAATGGATCCGTGAGAACATTACCTTGGTCCAGCAATCCAGCATACTATTCAACGAGAGTTTCTTCAAAAATGTAGCCTTTGGGCACTACGACCCCTCAAGGGCAACGCGGGCTGAGGTGATGCGAGCCTGTGATGCAGCATTGCTTCAGTCCACGATTGCAGGACTTCCCGAAGGTCTGGACACCAACGTCGGCGCTGATGGATACGACTTGAGCGGTGGGCAGAAGCAGAGATTAGCGCTTGCCAGAGCTCGACTTAGAGACCCTCCAGTGCTCATCCTGGATGAGATTACAAGTGGCCTTGACCAGGTCAGCCGCGTGCTCATCATGGATGCCATCAGAGCATGGCGACGGGGCAAAACAACCATTATCATCACACATGACGTCGCGCAAATCGACGCCGATGACTTTGTCTACGTGATGGACAATGCATCCCTTGTTCAAGAAGGTTTCAGAAAGGATCTGGACATGCAGATTGGCGGTACGTTCGCCACTCTCGCATCTACCACGTCAGAGGAACCAGACACGCCAATAGATATCACCATCGACTCTCCAAACTCTCCTCTTTCACCCCTTTCCCCTTTGTTTCCCCCTCCCGGCAGAGCTTCCCGGCTCTCACAAATAGTCGTCGGAGGATTAGAGTCTTTCAGTCCAGCCCCGACAAGCGCCTCTACACGATTGACTCTAGGTACAAACACAGCAGCCGCTTTTCGCATGCGGACAGCTAGAGCTTGGGAGATGCAACCCCTCACTGTGGCTGTACCCGAACCTAAGCCTGTACGATCAAAGTCCGCCGCCGACAACCATCAAATGGCCAGCTTCTATGACGAGAAGCATGATAGTGCATTGAGATCTCACAGCAGCCTGGATGGTATGGAAACATCATGCACACTGGTGCCACTCGACGAGCCAGAGTACGTATTTGGTGGGGCTGAGCGTCCCAAGAGCATTACGAGACTCAGACAAACCAAGTTCAACGACACGCTTCAGTCAGACAAGGTGGATGAAAAGGACAGCGAGACTAAGGATCTCCCTCCACCAATGTCTCTGGCTTCGATATTGAAGACAGTCTGGCCAGCTTTGGGACGTGGGCATCGGGTTCTTCTTATCTTCGGAGTACTGACCTGTTTGGTTGGGGCAGGCTCTATTCCTGCATTTGCGTATTGCTTCGCGCAACTCCTGGGTGCGATGTGGTCACAAGGTGACAAGCTAGCAGAGGGCAAGATGTGGGCTATCTATCTCATTGTCATTGCGGTCATGGATGGCGTTTGCACCGGTGGCGGTCGATATCTTCTTGAAATGGTGGGACAAGCCTGGATCAACACCATCCGAGTCGAAGCTCTGAAACGAATCCTCCGACAGCCAAGAGCATGGTTCGATCGATCGCGCAATTCTCCCGGCCGTATCAACGAGTGTCTTGACCGAAATGCCGAAGAGATGCGCAATATTGTTGGCAGATTCTTGCCCATCATCATCACAGTCACCGTCATGATCATTGCTGCTGTTGCTTGGGCCCTTGTCATCTCCTGGAAACTCACGCTCGTCACTCTCGCGCCGCTGCCTATCGTTATGGGCGCAGTCAAAGGCTATACCATTAGCAGTGGGAAGTGGGAGGCGCGCTGCAACAAAGGGGCCGAAGATGCGAGCGCGACTTTAACTGAGATCTTCCTCAACATCCGAGTCGTTCGAGCTCTCACACTAGAACGATACATGGGCGCCAAGTATATGAAAGCAGTGAGACATACCCTGAGCCTAGGACAGAAGAGGGCAGGGCACACCAGTACACTGTATGGGCTGTATCAGTCAGTCAACTACCCCCTTACAGCACTTGTGTTCTACTACGGAACCGTGCTTCTGGCCTCGGAAAAGGCGATCACAGCAACGGCCGTTGTGGCGGTAGTGAATCTGCTTCTGTTCAGCATGGGCACAGCGACGAGTATTCTTAGTACGATACCACAAGTCACGATGGCCCAGTCGACCGCAGCGCAGATGTTGGGGTACGCCAACATGCCATTGGTACCCAAAAGCGAGCCTCGCGGATACTACAAGCCCAAAACACCGCTCCCAGTTCGACTTAACAATCTCGGGTTCTCATATAAGTTAAGCTCGGAGAGACCAGTCTTGCGAGGAGTTTCATTTGAGTTGGATGCAGGAGACTTTCTGGCGGTTGTTGGTCGGTCAGGCTGCGGGAAGTCGACGGTGATCTCGCTGATGCTGGGTCTTTATTCTCCCACCAAAACTGAGATCCTCAGCACAAGGCCACCATTAAGTTTCAATGGATATTCCCATACGCACGTCGATATGGAGCACCTCCGATCTATGATGGCATATGTGCCACAAACGCCGTTTCTCTTCCCAGCTACCATTGCAGAGAACATCGTGTACGGCTTAGGAGAAGTATCGCACCTCCGTCAGTTTCCTAACATTCTAGCTGCTGCGAGGGCGGCCGGCATCCACGAGTTCATTACAACTCTTCCAGATGGATATAGTACCCGAGTTGGCGACGGAGGTCAAGCGCTTTCAGGTGGCCAGGCGCAACGTCTCAGCATCGCGCGTGCACTTGTACGCAAGCCTCGACTTCTTGTGCTGGACGAGCCTACGAGTGCTTTGGATGCAGAGAGCGCGGAAATGATTCGACATACGATGCAAAAGATTGCGAAGAAGTCAAGACGAGATATGGCAATTGTGGTGGTGACGCATAGCAAAGAGATGATGGCGATTGCGGATCGGATTGTTGTCCTTGAAGATGGTGCCAAGGTTGAGGAGGGAACATATCACGATTTGCTACAAGCAAGGGGTGCTTTTGCGCGAGTAGTTGGAGATTCAATGTGGGAGGGCGGTAAGGAATTTAATTAATTTCCAGGGCATTTGGACATTGTACACATATAATTCTTACCTTATTCTTCTTAATCTCGATATTGATGGCCCACGATTTAAAGTTCATGTGGGCCCATTAAAGTCAGCCTCGAAAATTGATTTGATCGCCGCTTGATTAATAAGCCACTAAACCGAAAAAGGTCACGGGGATAGAAGTGCGACCCCAAAACGTCCCGAAGATTCCAACGTCGTCTCCATTTCATCTCATCGTTACCTTGAAACACCAAATACCCTCCATTCACGCGTCACCCCATTCACCATATTCTTTATTTACAGTCAATCTACTCGTGTCGCAAACTAGTTTCGATTTACCCGACAGCCTCTCACAAAGCCGCAGGGCTGACGTTGTTTCACTCACCTCTTCTCACTCATCCTCATATTCACATCTCATCCACTTATATAATGACTGCACAATCACCCCCCAAGCGCAGAAGTCGCTTATCTTCAAACACCCAAGATCACGACGATGCAGCACTCAAGGTCAATCCCCTCTCTGTCCCCCCCTCTCTCCCCATTGAACTTCCACTTACATCCCTCAGGCCCGCCGCGAACGTAACCGCGAAGCCCAAAACATCTTCCGCCGCCGTCGCCAAGCCGCCGAAGCTGCACAGGCCCAGCGCGTGCGTCGTCTCGAGCAGGTAGTCGAGGAGATGAGCTCCGTTTTCATGTCCTTCGTTGACGAGATGCTCACCACTGAAGCTGTAGTCAGAGCCCAGCCGGGTCTTGTTGGGAGTTTGAGGAGAAGTATGGAGAGAATTCTGGAGCTGGCGCATGAGGTTGTTGGGCCGGAGGAGGATCTTGTGCTGATGCCGAGGGAGGGGGAGGATAGGAAGCGTGGAGGTTCTGGGTCGCCGGAGAGTGAGCAGAGTGAAACTCCGGAGGATTCTTCGGGTTCGATGGCTGTTGCTGTGACCAAGACTCAGGTTCAGACGCTGACACCGCCTACGTCAACGGTCATGACTTCAGTTTCTACCCCTACTCCACCATCTTTATCGACATCAGCACCATCCTCACTATCAACACCGCCGTACTTCAACTCTCAACAACCACCAATGGCCAAATCTTTCAACTTACCAACATTCTCACTCTCCCCTCAGATCTTCGGCAACGGCTGGCTCGGCACAACCCCTGCATCACCCGGCGATCTCGCCGTCCCCTCATCCACACAACACTCAGCATTCTCATTCCGCCTCGCCTGCGACATACTAACAATAGCATGCCACCTCCTCGTGAACTCACCGCCACCCCACGCAATGTCAGCCTGTGAATCGCGCCTCTTCTGCAACACCCTCAAAGGCCGCGCCAAAGACGAGATGCTCACACGGCTACGCTGGCTTATTGGACCGGGTCGACATGAGATGTATCGCGTTATCGATCTGCCGTATGGACGATATGGTCAGTATGTTTATTCGCGCGCGGAGCTCAACCCCGCTACGGTGGAGGATATAGAGTGGCCGTGGCCTACACGACCGGCTGGAACACGCATCGACCACTTCACACGGTTCTTTAGCATCGTTGGAGTCGAGAAGCAACTCCTCGCACTTGGTGCCAGGGTTGTGGATGCTGAAACTATGGAACTCAATCTGAACAACTCACCGATGCCAAATGTTGGACACGCTGTACCGAAACAACCCGAGAGCTGGAGTTTCGTCAATTGTTTCTCGTTTCCTACAGAGCCAAAATCTGGTCCTGTTACAGTGAGGGTGAGTATACCAGCGCTTATAAAGTCGCTCGCTACGAGATCGCTTTGTTTGATGCGGGGGCCGGGAATACCGAGGTCCGAGATTGGGAGTGCGATTGAGGAAGCCATAATCAAAACAGGATGAGCACACGATAAAAAGTTTTTTATGATTTAACGAGATGGACACAAACGAAAGGATCGGATCACTATCAAGGCATTTGGAATTGGACATTTGGGATGGAAGCGTTGTTATTATGGCCTAGTAAAGCGACCTGTATATTGGTATCTCGAATCCCTTTATCTGTCATAACGTCGTAATCTGTCATTTACAAGAACACAGGTCTTTCCCTTTTCACCTGTCTACTATATACCCTCCTCTTTAAAAAATATCATTTGTATGAATGCACAAAACGTGCTCATTATCGTCTCTTAGATCTGAGTAGTCCCTCCCAGGAAACATGATGTCTCCAGGAACTCTTCTGCTCTTGCTGTCGTCGTTGAGCCGATCGTGCCGGAGCTCGAGGATTTGTTCGTCTCGGCTGTCGAGGCCGTCGTGTGTTTATGGCGACGAATTTCATAAATTCGGCGTCTTGACTTGGTGGCAGCGTGCTGTTTTTACCTCTACTGGTCCTTAGAATTGGGTCGTCTTTAAGTGTCTTGGGGTGAACCTCCAAAATAGCACCTTTGTGCTCTTTTCCTAGCTTGGCGGCTTCTACAAGACCGTGCAAGTCAATATCTCGCTTCTTCTTTTCCTTCTCTTTCATCATTCGTGTTTGGTCTGATCGCTCCATTGCTTCACGTTGTTCTTGCGTCATGGGCGTCTCGTCCTCGTCAGGCTCGTGGGTTAAGTGCATCATGTGAAGGATGTTCTCAACAGGACCCATTTCTTGCTCTGGTTGCTGGGCTTCCTTGTCATCGGCCTTCTTACGCTTGAAGCAGCTAAAGGCCTTTGACAGGAGTGCACGAGTCGGTCGCCAAATTGCAAGCCAACAGTCCGCGATCAAGTTGAAAAGACTTTGGACGAGGCTATCAGGAATCTGTCGAATCAAAGCTCCCAGTGGAATCGACATGACGCCGAAGAGCAAGCTCCATCCCCATTGGGCACCTGTAAGGGGTGTTGTGTCAAATGCTTCGCCGCCCTTGAAGACGATGATGAACTGGCCAGCGATGGTGATAAGCTGCACACCGATGAACCAAGGGTTGCGCAAAAATCCTTGATACCAAATATCCAGCTTGTTGTCCACGCGACGACAGTTGTGTTGGTTAAAGAACTGCATCCAGACGTAGATGTTGAGCACTAATGTCTGGAGCTTCTCAATTTCGAATTCAGTGTCGGGGTTGAAGAGATCCCATCCAGCGTAGTGAACAACAAAGACGACTATCAACTGGTAAATAGCTTGACAAATGATCATCTTCCACATCGTGATGGAGATGATAGAAGCATTACGGGGTTCGGGCTTTCGCTTGAGGAAGTCGGGCGAGGGGTGATCAGTAGCATAACCAAGAGAGGCAAAGATATCCATGATCAAGTTGATCCAAAGCAATTGAACGACGGTGAAAACAGCGTCGCCAACGAGCTCGGAAACGACGGTGATGATACCTGCAGTGATGTTGATAGTGAATTGGAACTATCGTTTGGTTAGCAGAGAATCCAGCCATATTCATCAATAGGCTTACCTGGCAAAACTTCTTGACGGAGTCATTCACAGTTCGACCCCAAGCCAAAGCCTTAACAATAGAAGCAAAGTTGTCGTCGAGAAGAATGATGGATGCAGCCTCCTTGGCAACTTCAGTACCCTGGATACCCATAGCAAACCCGACATCCGCCGCCTTCAATGCCAGACCGTCATTCGTACCATCGCCGGTAACAGCTACCGTCTCATTCATGCGCTTCAGGTGTGTTACAAGAAGCAGCTTATCCTCAGGGCTTGAGCGAGCCAAGACTTGCAATCTTGGAATAACAGCATCAAGCTGCTCAGGTGTCAAGTCTCTGAATGTTGGTCCATCCATGGCAATGCCACCAGCTGTGTAGATACCACATTCCGTTGCAATAGCCTTGGCGGTCAAGAAGTTGTCACCTGTAACCATGCGAACAAATACTCCAGCAGCCTGACATTGACGAACTGATTCCACAACTTCGGGGCGCAATGGGTCACGAATGCCAAAGGCGCCGATGAAGATCATGCCAGAGGCCAACCATTCTAGGTTAATGTTATCGGGGTCGTCGTCTGGGCCATCAAAGATATCCTGCGCGCTAAAGTCTCGGTATGCAATGGCGACTGGTCGAAGCATCCTGTTAGCGTAGTCCTCGATTGTGTTACGATAGCTTGCACGGTCATTCTCCGAGAGTCGTGCAATCGGTACTCTGAATGTTGGGTCCAAAACAACAAAAGCACAATATTCGAACACAACTTCCGCTGCTCCCTTGACGAGAAGTCGATAGCGATCCTCATTAATCTTGACCAAGACTGCCATCCATTTTCGGGATGAGTCGAAAGGGAGGATCGCAACAATGGGGCAGTTGGCCCTCTCCTCGGCCAAATTGTTCATACCGAGATGCTGACGACCAAAGTGTAGCAAAGCAGTCTCAGTGCTTGAACCCATAAAAGTAGTGGTACCCGAGTCATCATTTTCGAAGGCCGTGGAGTTGAGAGCGATACTGTCCTTGATCAACCGCCGACATTCTGGAGAGAGTGACTTTGCCATGTCAATCGAACTGTCGTACTTGATAGTCGAGGCACGCGACATGGACGAATCGGGATCCGGAACAACCAGGTCGGTGTCGTCAAAGTAAGACTCCAAGCCAACACGTCCAGCCACGACAGTCATCTTGTTCTGTGTCAGGGTACCAGTTTTGTCGGAGCAAACTGTCGTCGCATTTCCCATGATCTCACAGGATCGAATCAATCGCACCAAGTTGTTGTCTCGGAGCATACGTTTCGTGGCAAATGCCAGTGCGACGGTCACATTGAGCGCCAGGCCTTCTGGAACTGTGATGACGACGACCGTGACGGCCAGAATCAGAATATGTAAAAAGTCTTCTGCCTTCTGAGATGGCCCACCGGTAACGGTGTGGAGAGTGACCATGAAGCGGATAAAGAGGACAAGAAAAAAGATGGAACCTGCAATGGCACCGATAACAATGAGTTGCTTGCCAAGACGGCCAAGCTTCACCTGGAGTGGTGTCTCCTTGACGTCGTCTCTCAACGACATGAGGATACGGCCATAGGTCGAGTTGACGCCAACAGCAGTAACGAGATAGGAACCAACACCGCGCGCAACAGTGGTTCCACTGAGAATGAAGGGGTCAATTCGTGATGTAGCTGAGTGGTTTGGCCTTGGTACGGTCTTGTGTACAAGATCAGCCTCTCCAGAGATGGAAGACTCATTCATCTGCAGACTCGAAGCTTGCACAAGAACACCATCCACGGCAACAATATCGCCAGCCTCAAGGTGTAAAAGATCACCGACGACGACATCTTGAACGGGGATGCGCTGGAGTTTACCCGAGCGCATCACCGTTACGTCCCTTTGTTGCTTTCGTTCATTGACCTTCTTGAATTTGTAATTCTTCTGCCAATCAGTCGCTGCGCTTGCGATGATGATGACGAGGATCGCAACAACAATTGTCACACCATCTACCCACTCAACACGCGATGCGCCTATCGACTTGTCGACAGATTGGTAGATACCAATAGCGAGTGAGATGGAAGCAGAAATAGTTAACAAAATGATAAGTTTATCATTGAATGCTATCCATAATAGTCTGAAGAAAGATTTTTGTGCTATTTGCGGAAGGCGGTTATCCCCAAATACTCGTTTTCGGTCGACAAAGTGGTTATCGCGATGTTCGAATAACCCATTGTGTAACAGCGGCGGCGACGGCGGAGGGGATGCTGCCGATAGAACTGGCGGTCGTTCAAGGCTACCAGACGCTAAAGCTTCGTCCAGAGTGACAGTACCATCCAATGTTGTTTCGTCGGCGCTTAGTCCTGCTGAGATATCGGTTCGAAGACCAGCGGCTAAACCCAACAAGCCTCCAAACGCGCGCAGAGCGGAGATATTCTTGGCGGTCAGGAGTCGATGTAGTTGGGACGGGGTAAAAGCAAAGTTGTTGCCTTGGATATGTTCGTCGTCGTGCAAATCGAAGGGCGGGTAGACGTCGTGAGGTTCGGATTGAGGATTCATCGTGTTATCAATCTTCGGCTGGTGGTGACTACCAGCGTCAAAGTTGGAGTTAGAGTTGGACCCTTCGCCAGAGCCGCCATAGCGTGAATCAGGAATACTCGTGATGTCGTCCATCAATGGGAATCTGTGTTACAAGTTTGTGAGCGCGAAGCAGCCGTTGATCCAGAACAGCTGGTACGGCACTGAGCCACAGAGATAGGTTTATTGAAAACAAAGCAGAAGAAAACAGGAAGAGAGATTCAGTGGTGGATCGAAGACGGTTTGAAGGGGACGGGACCGTTGATTGATTGTGGAGGAAGCACTGAAATCATGCTCAAGCTCTAGCGTGGGGGAGGCTTTTACAAAACTCTACCCCGAAAGCGTTAGAGTCAGCCAGGACCAGCAGGAAAATAAAGAACCTTAAAGAGAAACTCGTCATACCTGGACGACTTGTCTCCACCAGGAAATGACCTTCTGGCGGGCAGAGTTGATTGTGAGTGGTGCTTGGCAGGTCAATCTCTATTCTGTGGCGGCGCAACTCTGTCTCTGTTCAGTTCTTGTCTGGGGGTCCCGGGCGGTCCGCCTTGTACTGTACAAAAAATACGCCATATCCAGTAACAATCAGCAGCGACACGTCGCTAGCCCACTGTAACTGGTCCGCCTTACAGAGGACCGAGGGACTGCCCCGTAGTTGGAGTTGGGGAATTGGAACTGATATTGTCACTGCCCATCATCTCGGAAGGGCCGAGACTCTGGGGGGGGCTAGGTAATCCTGAAAATGGTTGGTGGTGCTGCTATCGTGTCTTGGCGGTCGTCTTGGCTGCAACGTCGTTTGTACCAAGAGAAACTGAAGCTTTTTGGTTAGTGTCGTCGTCGTCATCACAGCAGTAGCCTCTGGTGTTGAAGTCACTGAAGAGCCATCGATGTCAAGAAACGTCGTTGAATTAAGAATTGAAACACTAGGAAATAACGAGGAATGAGGCAGATCATGCACAGTGCTGAAAAAGCCCAAACCCTTACACGCGGCCCCTGGGTCTTGACCTTCCTTGTCGGTCTCTAGCTGAGTAATAGAAGAGGCAACCCAGTTTTTCTTGGCGAAAAAAACAGAAAAACCACGCCAAGATATTTGTTGTATCTTGAGGCCAAACCGCCAAGTTTGGCCTCTGCCAAGGTTTCCCCAAGTGATCTACCAACGAGTCAGATGATGCGAGTATCATAACAATTCTAGAAAAACTGGAATAATTGACTCAAGTCGATGACATTTACAGTTTATCAAAAACCAGATCAATCAGATACGCGGATCGGGCGCATCTGATAACCCCGAGGCCCCGTTCTTCACAAAGATGCCCAGACATTTGGGGTCCAGAAATAAACCGAGATGATGAGCTACGATAGGAGGTTGGAGAGAAAGGCATATTATTGGGTGGCTAAGTTCCCAGAACTACATGATACAGTCTGTGTACAATTGGGAGTGATTATTGTAGTTGAGTTGAATTAGACTTTCAGTTACATAAGACGGTATGCGGATGATGAATGGCCAGCCACGATGCAACGGTGACGATTGAAGCCGTTGATAACAGTCAAGCCCGCCGTTACAACGGAAAAGTCAAACGGCACAAACTCAAAGAGTAACTCCATCTTGATCAGAAAAAGCAACAAGTACAGACACAACCCACGTGCAATGAGCACAGACTCACTACACCAAGACTAATCTCCATCTCACCGTGTCGTCTTGTCCCTACAGCCTCACATCTCACAATCCCTCCGTCTATCCAAAACCATCAATGAATGACACAAGAGCACAAGTCAATTTATGCTCGTGACTGCTCCTAATACTCTCCCCCGTAACATTTGTATTCCACACTGCATGATCCAATTTGGTGGTCAAGACATTCCGCTTTCCATCATCACCCATAGGCAGAATAAGAATACCGTATCTTTCACTTCAAACCAATCTCGTCTCGTCTGTCCAATTAATACCTCCCTCTCTTCCCCGATCGCTTCAGCGCCCTGCCGGCCGAGACATGCATTCCCAGATGAACATCTCCAGACGTACCAGTTGCACAAGAATTTCACATCGACTCCGGGATATTTGCACGACCCTGTTCAACAAACTTCCCCATCGAGACTGTTTGCATAGAGTGATACAATGTAGAAATATAGATTCACGTCAACGGTAGAGACATGCCAAGTCGTTAGATGTTAAGCTTGAATCAAAGACATGGCGCTGTCTTTCGCTTCGACCTCCAAACATTGAGCACATGGTGTCGTATCCTGTCCAGTTCTGTTTCGTTTCACTTCTGCCACTACCCCTAAATTTACCCTATAAACGCCCTCAGGAGAGAACCTTCACCTCGGAGCTGCCCTATCCGACGGACATGATGCTCCAAACAAAGCAACTTCCCGTATCAAAGATCCCGTCATTGTCCTCCATTCTTCCGATTTGTCCTAATATGCCTCGACATGACTCGCTGCTGTAGTTTGCCTTTGAGAGGGCGACATCCGTTGCTGGATACCCGTGGGTATTCTGCTTCTGGGCTCTGAATCTTTATTCGGGTTGACAGAGACATTGAATCCACATGGCGGCCTTCGACAGAATTGGGTCTGTGGAACGGGTTCGGTGTTGAAGGTCTCGAATATGTTTCTTGGTATAAGTCTTGAGATTGTCCGGATGTGATTCAGAGATAAAGCTACTTGACTTCCCCTTCGATCTTGAGTGGTTTCTTCAAGCAAACTCAAGACTATCAAACATGGAGTTACCAAGAGCTTTACTCACACTCTTTCTTCAGTTCATTCTCTTGCCTCTAGTAACAGCTTTACCACATCCCCTGAATATACGAGACGATGAAGTCTTTGCTCCCAAAGTCATGATCATCTCAATGGTATGCCCCCTCCCCTATCTCAGACCACTTCTCTAACACCATACGTCAGTGGTCCCCCGAAGCTGCAGTCTGGCACGAACGCCTTCCCGGCTCAAACCTAGGCAACCTCGCCTCCAAAATCGTTCACGCCCCTGGCCTCTCCATGCTCTTCCCCTGCGCCACATGCACTGAAAATGGAAGTATCTGTCATGTCACTATCGGCGAGGGGGAGATAAACTCCGCTGCTTCACTCATGGCTCTTATGCTTTCACCCAAGTTTGACTTTCGCCATACGTACTTCCTCGTCGCCGGTATAGCTGGTGTTAATCCCAAGTATGGTACTCTTGGTTCAGTCGCCATTGCCCGTTATTCAGTACAAGTCGCTTTACAATATGAGATTGATATACGATCTCTTCCTCCAGGCTGGCCCACTGGGTATATCTCATATGGTCGTGACCAGCCTTACCAACAGCCCTTTATCACATATGGCACTGAGGTCTTTGAACTCAACGCTCAACTTCAAGATGCGGCATACAAACTCGCTTCCAAGGCTCAGCTGGAAGATGCCAATGGACCAAAGGAGTATCGTGCACTCTACCGCCGAATGGGCGAGACATATAAAAGTGCCTCTCAACCCCCATCGGTGATCAAGTGCGACACTGCTACGAGTGACGTATACTACTCTGGCAGTAGACTCTCCGAGTCCTTTGAGAATACTACAAAAGTGTGGACAAATGGCACTGGTATCTACTGCATGAGCGCTCAGGAGGACAATGCAATCTTGGAAGTCCTCGTCCGAGCAGCGATTGCAAAGATCTGCGACTTCTCAAGAGTCATGATCTACAGAACAGGTGATCTCTCCCACAACCCCTATTAATCATCTCGCTAACCCTTGCAGGTTCCAACTTCGATCGTCCTCCTCCTGACTACACCGACCTAGATCATCTCACCGCCGCCAAACAGAATGGCTTCTCAATCGCTATTGCCAACATCTTCAACGCAGGCATCGAGATCGTAAAGGGAATCATTGAAGATTGGGACACTACGTTCAAAGATGGTATCAGAGCAGAGAACTACATTGGAGATATCTTCGGAAGTCTTGGTGGTGAGCCTGACTTTGGCTTTGGGAGTTTGACCCATGGTGAGCGCGTTGCGCCAGGTAGTAAGAGCACTGAGTTGGCGAATAGGGAGATGGATAGGCGGAGAATCTTGACGCAGAAGTCTTTGAGGAAGATCTAAGTTAGTCAAGGGCATGGCAGTTAGGTCTGTATCATTTAGTGTTGTTAATCTTAAGAAAGCGTATAGTATCATGGCGAGGTCAACCTTCTTTCTATTTGTTTTTAATAAACACCTTTCTTTGGGCCCTTTCTAAACCGCCGTCATTCTCAATCATTTCCGCTATCAGTTCTTTTGTATCATTGTTGCTTTACTCTCATGAACCAATATGTTTCGCCAAACGATATCGGGTATGCTTCGTTCCCCTCCTCACACATCAGCAGGCCAAACGGTCTCATTGATTCACATATATAAACATCATCTCGCATCACTACAACTTTTCAAGTCACGTTACCACGGCCCATCGGCCCAAACGTCATGCTCATTCGTGGCACACAGCGTCGCCCAGCCTGACGCAACCCATAGCACTGTAAAATGAAGGAACAAAAGGAGAAAGCTCATGGCTAATCCCCACGCTCGTGGACCGCTTGTGAAGTAATCTCCGTAGCCTTGCCTAAGGGCAGGAGAATAGCTCGTCATTTGCGGCAAGCCAAGATCTAGCGCTGCAACGCAGACGAGTGGAATGCCTACGTTCGGTTGGACCATGAGTGGCCAGCAGGGACGTGTGAGAGTAGTCATTTTGATGCCAAATAAGCCGAGGCGAAGGGTATAGCTGAGCAGCGCAGAGTTCTCGCCTGCCAGATGCATGGATCGGATGAGAAACACAGTTGCTCTCCGTCTAAGAGCGTCAGCTGTGGTCGTAGGCGGCGGCATCAAAAGTGGAGGGCTTTGAGAGTTTCGCCTCTCGTGCATCTCTGAGTGCTCAGATGCGTCGCTGACGCTCACGGCTGGTGTTACAAAAGATCCACGATGACTCTCCTGGCTGTGGGACATAACCATTGACTGCGAGCCACGATGTCTTGATAGAGACTGGCCGTGCGGATCCAGCCGAGAACTTTGTGCACTCTTGGTAGGAGACAGATCTCTCGAAGTAGTCCTAGCCAGGGCACCAAGCTCTTCAAACTTGTCCGATGTTGAGGCTTGATGACGATGTCGAGGGCCTGTAGAACTGTAAGAGTAGGTTTGTTACAACACAAGGAAAAGAAACTCACCTGGAACTGGGGTACTTGGGGGAGCGGGCGAATCCAGATTCTGTATGCGAGTTCCGATCCCGAGATTTGGTGCAGGCTCCTGACTTGCACCATTCTCGAACGTCATTGACTCGCCTCTCATGGCCTTGAGAACCTCATTGGCACTAGGTCTTTCACCAGGGTTGAGAGCCAACAGTCTCTTCAAGAGTTGGTATAGCTTCGAGGGAAGATCCGGGCGCTCACGCCGTTCATCCTGGAACCCTTGCCAGTGAGTGATCTCCGCTCGAAGTTCATCCACATCTTCGAGTTCTTCTTGCAGAGCATTCGCGCTTTGGTAAGGAAGCCTCCCGAAGCACATAAAGTAGAGAATCATACCAAGCGAGAAGACATCCGACTTTGTGGTGAAGTTTGCATATCGACCTGAGGAGACATCCATCTTGAGGACCTCGGGAGCGCAGTAAGAGATGGTTCCGGTAGTGCCTGAAGATTTGCGGACGACATTTTCGAGCTGAACTTCACCGAAATCGCTGATGAGGCATGTCGTTCTGCCACCCTCACGATGAAGCAAACAATTACTTGGTTTGAGATCGCGATGAATGTAGTTGGCTGCGTGGAGATATGCCACGCCGGATGTGATGTCCTTGAACAGTGTGTAAATTTCATCAAAAGGGAGCTTGCGGTTGCCGTTCAACAAATCGACAGGAGTTTCGAGTTGGCCCTTTGATCGTCGACGCATCTGAGCCTTGAGTTCCTCTTTGGTCGCCTCACGTGGTGCTCCGCCGATGATGTACTGTTGGAGGTCACCACCATTACAGTATTGCTGGAGGATGAATGCGCAAGCGACACTAGGGCCAAATCGGGTGAGTCTAACATCTTCAAGCCAGACGTGCCGATACGATACGAGGTTTGGATGGGAAAGCTTGGCGAGAAGCTCGACTTCGATGAGAACCTTCTCTAACCAGGCATGATCATCTCCGACGGGGACTCGTTTGCAAGCGAATTGACCAAGGGCGCATCCATCAATTTCGTGCCGTACAAGCAGCACGACACCTTTGCCTCCCTTCCCTAGGACTCTTTCTTCGACGAAAAATGTGTTGAAGTAGTTGGGACTGAATGCATCTCGCCGTATTCTGCTGCCTTCCGCTTGCGCGACACCGGGTGTACTCGACACAAACTCGGCCTCATCTGGACCTGGAGATGGCGATGTCTGATTTGTTGTCGGGCTACTGCCGCCCAAGATAGGACCAAAAAGTCTTCTTACTGGACTCGGCGGGTGATCGGCGGAATTATCGTTATTCGCATTGGCAGCGCGGAGCATGCGAAAGTAATCGGGGTCGACATAGGTCTCTTGCCGAGCACCAAAGGAATCATAGCTTCGGTCGGAAGTATTCTCGGAACGAGTAAGCGGCTGGTGGCATGTAGGACAAGTCGAGATGCCTCTGATCTCGAGTCGATGTGATTGAGAATCGCGAACAACGATAGCGTTGTGGTGACGGCTGCAAGTTACAAGGGTTGGTTAGCTTGCCGACCTTACCTACGGATACCTTGCACAACAAGCAAAGGAAGCGTGATGACGTACAGAACAATCTCTCGGCCCTCATGGGGCTGGTAGGGAATTAGCGACATGTCCTTGGAGTGGGAGCGTCAGGTACAAAATCCAGGATCGCAATCATGGTAAAGATGATGCGATGGGGAGGTTGAGGATTTTGTGTTGGAGCTGTTGGTTCAAGTGGAAATGGAAGTGGAATGGAAGTGGGAAGTTTCGCGGGGAAGCTCTAAGTTGCCAGTGGCAGTAAGTGGTGGTGTTGATCGTTCCAATGCTGACAAGGGATCGGAGATATCGAGGTAACGTGAACAACGACACGCAACATTGTGACTCGCAAATTCATAAAATTACAGTGAGACCTTATGAGTGATTAGCTGCGATCAATGCATCTGCTGTCAGTATTCTTGATTAGAATGTCAAGTTTATTTGACTGCTTTGTATTTTTGACAGCTTGTATGTATGAGCTCCAAGGAACAAATTGGAGTTTGGTAGTCAATGAATGCTGATCATCAGGAACCTCAATTAAGCTTTGTCATTTACATCTTTACGCCGTTCGACAGGTAGATCACGAGTCAATTGCCTCTAAAGCGTTATTGAGTTACATGAGAGTAATTCTATTATCGACAAACCTAATCATTTTGTAGTTCAGCCACTGCCCCAGTTTGAGGCAGAATGTCAAATATGAAGGTCTAGGGTATTTTGGTTCTGCATGTCCGTCCTCGACCAACACCTTCCCCACTATCGCGAGGCTTCCCAATTACACGCAAGCAGTCGACTCTCTTTGTCCCAATCAACTTCCCTACCATGTCAGATCTCCGACAAGCGTGTGATAGATGTCACAGTAAAAAGTTAAAATGTACAAAGATCCCTGCCTCTTCAGTCTGTACTCGATGTGTCAAAGCCGGAGTCACCTGTCTATTTAGCCCTCCAACTCGGTCTCTGCGCCATCCTGACAATGTTGCCTTCAACTGGTCTATACTTGGCCTGGACGAGCCTACAGTCGATCCAGTTCCTAGCATTGACCTGGATCAATTTATCACAACGCCGCCTGTTAGCGAAGTTACAGATCCACCTCCACCTCCACCAGCTCAAATCACCGAGATATCTCAGTTGACAGATCTCATGGCCGGGCTGGATCGGCTACAGACCAACTTTCCAACCTCGCAACGAGATCACTTATCTGCAAGGGAACTCACCGAGTTCATGAAGATATGCAAGTTTGATCTTGGATCATTTCTTGAAGATCTGCTACAACGTTCACAAAAGCTACTTCACTTATATCCTGAAGTCCTCAAACGACTTGAACCCGAGGACATCAACTGTGATGCCCCGGACTGCATACATAACGCACAAAGGGAATTTTCACTTTCAAAATCCAGAGTTCCGATCGACCAGTCTCTTATTCACCTCATCATGGCCTGTCATCTTCGTCTACTGGATATCTTTGACATAATCACTAACCATGGGCGTATGTGCGCTCATGCTGTACCGCTGTTACCCAGAGAACACGAGCCCAAGTTCGACATGCCCGAGATCAAGATCGGCTCTTTTGTTGCCCCGAAAATGTCTGCAGCTCCAATGATGATCGCAATGGTGATCGAGCTCCAGCATTCCCTGAGCTCAAGGGCAGAGCAACTGGAAGGTGCGGTTTCATTAGCTGTCGGCAATGAGTCGAAAGCAGCAAAAATCATCAGTCTTCAATGCGAGTCATTGAAAGAAAGAGCTTCGGACACTCTCGAGGGTCTTTGTTCTCTTCGAGACAACCTTATGAAACTTGGTGTCATCAGATGATGTCTTTTTACCGTTTACTTCATTACAAATTAAAGGGACACGCAGATGAAGAGATTCGTAGGAGCTCTTCTGTCTTTGAGGCGCATTGGAATTGTCAATGGCAATGCATGAGAGTCAACTGGCATTGCTCCCTCGTTGGTAGTGTGCAAGAATGACAGACATGGCTGAGTTGCTAAACGGACGCATATGTTGGCTTCCGATGCAAGGAGCCTGAGTAGGGCCGGTTTGCTTCATCAACTACCCGGTGAGAGTGTCGAGCTCCGTCATCTGGCCGTTCGATGGAGCATGCCTTTCACATGGAAAGACATGTTCAAGGGGTATTCGGACTTCGACAGACAATGTCGACATGTTTACGATACTGCTTGATTACTGGAAAACGTCAAGGCAGCTGCAGGCTTGTCATACTGTCGCTTTGCAGTAATGCCCGAGATGTTGCAGCGTTCCCATTTTGAGATCCGCCCCCAAACAACAAACCCGATTGCAACACAAACTCACAATGTTTTACAACTAGTGAAACTATGCTTCCCAATTTACCGGCATATAGCTGTTACAAGCCAGCTATGCACCATCATCTCATTCGTTCTGTCGCAATGCTTCGCCGTGGCCGAAATACCATCGGCGCCATTCTCCACTGTGTGCTCCCCACGGAAGATATTCATTGGATAACCTCATAGCTGACGTTTGCGGCTCGTGGGTGCACGATGCTTAACGTCAGTACAGAAACACGGGAAAGCGCGTGTTACCCAGCCAGGGAAGCAAAGAAAACTCGGGACCTTGATCTTAAATGATAAAAATATTTAGGTAATTTAGCCTAAGTTTAGGGGACTCTTTACTAAGTTCATTTTAGCACCCTCTTTTCAAGTTATGAGTTTTCTTGCTCCCTGACCGCCCAGCTATAGGGTGGAAGTCGAGCCTTTGGCGATGGCATTGGTTGTCCGACTATGCAATCATGCGGAAGTTAAGGCTGAGGGTTGGGGTGACGACCTAAACGAGAAATCCTCTGCAGGTTGTTTCTTGAGTCGAATTAAAGTGATACGGTCAGAATAGGTACCGGTTTTCGTGCCGCTGTCACACCACGCGAAATTCTATGGGTGGTCAGACTGGGAATTCCTCCCATGTTATGCGAAGAAACATCAGTTCATGGCCGAATATCCGTATACGAGACTACCATTATTGCTAAATGATGAAAGAGCGCGGGGAAATTGTCTTAGCCAAAGCCATGGGGGCACCTCCGCACAGGAGAAATCCCCCCAAAGGCGACGGATATTGCGAGGAAATAGACCGGACTTCAACTCCATGACTCGGCCGAGAATATCTCAGCACGCCATGTCTAGGGAAGCGGGTGATCAGGCCGTTTCAAGCAAGACCCCTGCCCAATGAAATTGGCAGACCCATGCGAGAAAGGGACCCTTTGCGAAGACAGTGTCATGCAGGTCGACGGAGTTTATGGCTGAACCCGAACGCGAGCGAGGAGCCGAAGAAGAAGAGGGAGGGGGGAAGATGTGCTCCGGCCGAGGTTCGTTGCATTGGAAGAGGAGATCTCCAACAGATTTAGACAGAAGCCCGAATTGGCGGAGGCCCTGTTACATTGCTTCAGCCTATGTTCAAGGATGTCGGCACAGCTCTGTTTTTTCTCTGTTTTCTTCACCTTTTTCTCCTTCTGTGCCTCATTTCACGCCATATAAGTCTCTTATGATCGCACACTGAAACCGTTTGTGTTGCTCCGTCCGCAAGCGAGAACAGTTTCTCCCCGTCCGCGAAACAAACAAACTTGACTTTGTTCTCAAACGAGTATACACCTCGTTACTGGCTTCTCTGAGGCGTTCCAACTCGTTTGTCTATTCGTTCGCCCGCCTTGTCAGGCTATCTGCCTCGAAAGTCGTCCCATCAACGACCTCGTCTTCCACCGACAACTTTTACGAAAATTGAACCTGACCGACTTGAGTGGAGAGGAACCACAGAATAGGATTTGCGAAAATCCGGGGAGACGAAACGCAAAATCTCCACCAGCATAACGTGGGAATTACCCAATACGGACTATCTCCGACCTCATTCGTAGCTCAACATACAGCTGAGACGTTAAAGATGAGTAGAGACGATGCCTTGACCCGCGAACCAACACGCGAAGAAAAGACCCGAGAAGCCATTGCCGAGGGTCACGATGCAGATATTCCTAGCAGTATTGGCTTTATACCCACTCCAGCAGATGAGCAAAGACGAGCCAGTCTCACAAGCCATCGACGTGCAAGCCATGCAAGAGCCTCTCTGGATCCAGAGAAACACGCCAAGGAAAATGGCTCCGTGAAAGATGAGGAAGAGGGTTCGCAAACGCAGAGTGGTAGCGATATTGTTTGGTGGGATGGTGATAAGGACCGCCAGAACCCGTACAACTTTGCGACTTGGAAGAAGGTTCTCAATTGTGTGCTCGTGAGCGCGCTGACGTTCGTTACTCCCTTGGCTTCTTGTAAGTGGCCCTCTTCAAGAGATACTGTGCAATGGGGACATGCTAACATAACACAGCCATGTTTGCACCCGGTGTACCTCAGCTCATGGTCGAGTTCGGCAGTCAAAGTCGTGAACTAGCATCCTTCTGTGTGTCTGTCTACGTTCTCGGTTTCGCTGCAGGTCCTATGATCTTCGCTCCTCTATCAGAACTTTATGGACGTCAAGTAGTCTATCACTGCTGCAACGTTGGCTTCATCGGTATGGAGTACATCCCCACTACCTCCAAGCTTCTCTAACTCCCTCAGTGTTCGTTATTGCCTGCGCCAAAGCTCCCTCGTTGAGCAGTTTCATCGCATTCCGCTTCCTCAGTGGCACATTTGGCTCGACACCCATCACCAACGGCGGCGGTACAATCGCAGATATGATTGTTCAGGAGAAGCGAGGCGCGGCAATGGCGAGTTTCAGTATTGGTCCGCTTCTCGGACCCATCATTGGGCCAGTTGTTGGTGGTGTTATAACTGATGCCCTAGGCTGGCGATGGGTATTTTGGATCATTGCCATTATATCTGGCGTCCTGTCCTCTATCTTCTTCTTCGCCTCAGAAGAGACCTACGCACCTGTCATTCTCGCCCGGAAGACCAAGAGACTCCAGAAGGAGACAGGCAACGACCGCCTTCGATCTAAACTCGACGCCGGCCTCAGTCCAGCGGATTACTTCAAGCGCGGTATCCTACGCCCATTCAAGATGCTCTTCTTCTCACCGATCTGCATCATCTGCGGTGTATACGTTGGACTCGCCTATGCATACCTCTACCTCCTCTTCACGAGTCTCACACCTCTGTTTATGCAAATCTACCACTTCAACATAGTTCATGCAGGCCTGACGTTCCTTGGTCTCGGTGTGGGCAGTATGATTGGTGTAGCATACTTTTCTGTCTCGAGTGACAAGTACATGAAGAAGAAGGCTGCAGCTGCTAAGGAGCAAGGAATTGACGATCCCGCTGAATCAATGAGACCCGAAAATCGACTTCCGCCGTTGAGGATTGGCGCTGTTCTGCTCCCGGCTGGTTTCTTTATCTATGGATGGACTGCTGAGTATCAAACTCATTGGATTGCACCTATCCTTGGAACATGTGTCATTGGTGTCGGAAACCTTGTCATCTTCATGGTAGGTCCCGCGCTTGGTATCGCGAACCAGACTAACATATTACAGTCACTACAGATGTACCTCATTGACAGCTTCACCGTCTACGCAGCCTCCGCCCTCGCCGCCAACGCTGTCATGCGATCAATCGCCGGAGCATTTCTACCTCTCGCGGGACTGCCAATGTACGATAAGCTTGGTATGGGATGGGGAAACAGCCTTTTGGGCTTCATCGCTGCTGCACTAATCCCTGCGCCGTGGCTGTTCATCAAGTACGGAGAGCATTTGAGAAAGAAGTTTGAGATCAAGGATTTATAGACGGAAAAGGGGTGGCGATTCTCAGGCATACATAGAGGGAGTCCAGCATTTACTAGCATATTCATTCACGGAGTCACTTACTTATTACTCGTCCACTGCATTACCGCCTAAGTGAGACTGCTCCAATGGTTTTACAACGGAGCTGCAGATGAGGCGGTGATCACGCGCGCGAATGCATGGCCGTTGAATGCAACTGATGCGGCTCGAGCCGAACCGCCAGGGTCATGAGACAAAAGACGATGACGGAAACTTGCCATACGCATAAAGAGGCGTCTTGTTAGGGAACCATTTCAATGCCTATCTCGCGATGCTGTACGGCTGCACGGCATTCACAAAATGTCTACTATAGCGACTGAACATGGACAACTTGAGTTGCCTCAATGACCTGAGTTTGCCATAAGAACTCCATCGAAAGCACCGACAGTGCCATCTCATCATGACAGCCCCTGCGTATAAACACCAGCGCCTTGATCCACTTGACCTAAAGCAACATCCTTTACTAGGATGTAATGAATAACCAGTAACAAGCCTTCTCAGTTCATCCTAGACTTATCCAATCACTTAAGTCCCTCAGGAAAGGTCTTGAAGCTCCGTACTATCTCCGAGTACCCCATCTCACCACCTCACTACCCCAGCGCGATATCCAAAGCTCATCTTGAAGGACCGACAATCTCCCCCAAGTATCACAATCATGCTAGAATCGGTTGTCACCGACCTTTTGTGAAGTCAGGCCACACCTTTGTACACGGACCACAGAAAAGATAGACCCATAGGAGAGGAAAGAAAACTCGGGAGCTTGATCCTAAATCACAAAAAAGACTTAGCTTAATTCGACATAAGTTTAGGATATCTCTACTAAGTTTATAATACCTTTGCTAAGTTTAGGATACATTTTACTGAGTTTATTTTGATACCCTATCTATATCGAGGTCTGATGTTTTCCTGCTCCCCGAGGCCCATCTCATCATATATCGTGTCGTCAGGGGTATAAGCAATGTACCCTTGAATCGAGAGATCCGAACCCTAGCTCGGGGTCTTTCCATAGCTCAGCCCTTTAATCCTTGGCTGCATGTGTGGGCTCCGAGGCTCCGGATGGGCGGGTCGTTGGGGACACATGTATTGATACTAGAGATGTACTGGACATTACACGGCGGGATGTCGGCCTGGTATCCGTGGTGTTCTGCAACATTAAGTCTCCTAAATGTCTGCTTTATGACGAGTGACTTACGCACTTGGAGACACAATTCGCAGAGACAGATGATATGATGCAAAGAGACTTGCCCTGTTTATTCCTTTACGTGACTCAGAATTCGTAAACCAGTACCCTAACCTTGGAAACAACCATTGCCCTGTCTATCATTACTAATTTCGCATTAAACAATTCCCCATCACTCCAGGTTCATCTTTAAGAGACTTTTATGCTTTACTGAAGCTGACCAATGCCGAGGTGCTCGGGGTCAGCCTTGACGATTCGGAGGGTGTTGGTGTTACCCATGCCGCCCTTCCAGCCCTGGACAACGACAACGGTGTCACCGGGGGTGAGGACGTTGAGCTGAAGAGCGTTGTTGACGGCCCACTTGATTCGGCGATCGACATCCTCCTGCCAGTTAACCTGGGTGAAGTCGGGCTTGGTCTCGGGGAACAGGAAGGGGTACACGCCACGGTACAGATGGGCGAATCGAGATGTTGTGGGGTTTCGAGTGACCATGAAGATGGGGCACACGGGTCGGTACTTGGAAAGCATGCGGGCCGACTCTCCGGAGGTGGAGAGGACAATGATACCACCAGCACCGAGATCGAGGGAAGCGCGGACAGCAGCCATAGCGCAAGACTCGACAGTGGAGACGGGTCGCTTGACGAGAGTGCACATCTCCTCGAAGTGAGAGACGTAGGGGATGGTGTTCTCGGCCTTGAGGCAAGCCTCGTGCATCTCCTTGACAGCCTCGGAGGGGTAGCTACCCTTGGCTGTCTCACCAGAAAGCATAACACAGTCAGCACCATCAGTGATGGCGTTACCGACGTCGCTGATCTCAGCACGGGTGGGGCGGGGGTTCTTGATCATGGACTCGAGCATCTGAGTAGCGCAGATGACGGGCTTGCCAGCGAGGTTGCACATGGCAATGAGCTTCTTCTGGGCAGCAAACACCTCAGCAGCGGGAATCTCGATACCGAGATCACCACGGGCAACCATGACACCATCGGTGGCCTCGAGGATCTCCTTGAAGTTGTTGAGACCCTGTCGGTTCTCAATCTTGGAGATGATCTGAATGTGCTTGCCCTTCTCGCCGAGAACCTCACGGATGTCATAAATATCCTGAGCGCGGCGGATGAAAGAGGCGAAAACCATGTCGACGTTGTTCTCAACACCGAACTTGAGATCGGCCTTGTCCTTCTCGGAAAGAGCGGGAAGATCAACATCAGTGTTGGGCAGGTTGACACCCTTCTTGGAGCAGATGGCACCGTTGTTGCGGGCCTTGACTCGGATGGTCTTCTCGTCCTTGATCTCGAGGACGTCGAAAGCGAGAACACCGTCGTCGACGTAGATGACGCGGCCGGGCTCGATGACACTGGTGATGTTCTTGTAGTCGACGTACCTGCAAGAGTTAGCTTTAGGAGTTACACCGGTTCTATTGTACTCACATGTTCTTGTCGTCACAGGCAGTGGCATAAGAATCATCGGTGGTGATGTTCATCTCGTGGCCAGCACTGATGGGGATATCCTCATCGTTGGGAGTGTTACCCGTTCGGATCTCGGGGCCCTTGGTATCAAGAGCAATGGCAACATTGCGACCAGCGTGGGTAGCCTCGGACTCACGAGCATTGTCAATGACAGACTTGTGGTACTCGTATGATCCGTGAGAGAAGTTCATGCGGACAACGTTAAGACCGGAATCTCGGAGCTTGTTGATGGCCTCAACAGAGTTGGTCTTGGGGCCAATGGTGCAGATGATGGAGGAGCGGCGGTAGTTGCGCTGAGGTCGGAAAGCGGTGTCGAGGGAGGCAAGCCATGAGATCTTGCCTCCGAACTCGAGGTGGTCCTGAGCGGTAGCAGCCATGACGCTTTTGGAATGTTTGTGTGAGGGTTTCTGAGCCATTGTGAAAGAAGCGATTAGCAAATGTTGAGTAGTGGGTGGGATGAGCTTGGCGGGGTAGCTCTGGTGCAAAAGAATGAAGACGTGAGGAATTCAGCCCAGAACAGTTGGAGAAGACGGGAAATATATGTCTCTCCCAATCAACTGACATCAGCAGCCAACAAGTAGCAGAGATCAGGTCGTTCTGCGGGCACTTGCTATGCAGGCCAACAGGGATGCATCCGTGAGCTGTAGGCAAGTACATGGGGCTAACGTGGATCTGATCTGACGTTAAGTGACGTGGTGGGAAAGGCGATAGCAATGGGGCGTGGCATTTCTCGGTGGGCAGAGCAGTCGGTGCGACACAGTCTGGCTGGCTTGGTTGGCGAAAAGGACAAAAGACGACCCACGAGCTCAATAGATGGGCCGAGTACAGAATCGTCAGATAATCGCTAATCGGGCCAGAAGAACCGAGTCCAAACCCGACGCCTTGTCTCGTACTGTTAATGGGTCGCAGGGGAAATCCAGTGTTTCTGAACTGCTACTGCAACCCAAAAGCCAGAAGCGCATCTGCGAAGACGGGTATATGCCACACCTCCATATCGCTATCGCCATCATTTTTGCAGGGCCGGTGAACCAAACCCCAAAGGCCCAAGCCACAGCCAGCAGTCGTCTCCATTCGTGTGCAGCAACAACAACAGTAGCAGCAGCATGTTGACTTACAGGAGTATATGGATTTTGTTGTACGAATGTTGCACCGTACGATAATGACCCAGAAGGATGATGTGGTCAGAGAGGCAGAGGAACGTGCGCACTCTTCCTGGTATTATTTATTGACGACGTTCGATGGAGGGAGCTCGCAAAGGTCGAAGCGTAAGGGGGTGGGATGGTACTAAAATCTGTTTTTGTCGTTGGTAAGAAGAGGGTTGAGAGATGAGAAGGAAGAGAAAAAAAAGAGAAGAAGAGGGAGGGAGGAATAAATTTGGTGTGGTGATGATGATGATAATAAAAGACGGGAGAGCCCAGCCCAGTTGGCACAGCGCAGTCCAGTACAGCTCAGTAAGGTACAGCGAACGTTCAGGGGGTACTTTACTCTTGCCTCCCCAACCAACAAAGATATGTACCTCACCGAGAAATCACAGCCATCATGACTGGAGGGGTAAGAGCCAAGCATGGAGTAGCGCTACGGAGTACTTGCCTCAGATGTACTTAGTACGGTGAATTCATAGCCCGCTTTGGCCAAAGTGTCTGAGCTCTGAGGTGTCGCTGTGGTTGAGATATGGAGAGCTTTTTTTTTTTTTTTTTCGTGTTTTTCTTTTTTTCTTTTCTTTTCTGGCGATCTGGTTCAGGAATTATGGGGAGCTGTTCCTTGCACCCCGCTTCGTGTGAGATGCAAGCTTACAGGCCTTGAAGTGTACGAATTAGCTTTGGAGTTGATTTATATGCCCACGATGGTCTAAAGCTCTAATTTAACAGGTGTAAAGTAATATAGATCTGTAAATTCTTCCGATAATATTATCGACGTCTCTAATCTGAAGCCATTGTCTTGCCCGCCCTCGTCAAAGTCGCGTAGCTATTTTCTGTTCCCCCACCAAACTCGACCCCGCTATCGCGCTTGGGTGTTTGGTGGCTTTGCTTTTGCCATCCATCAGCATCGTTAAGTTACAGCGGCATATTCGGGGCAAAGCACTCCGCCCGCTACTGCAGCATCCGACAGTAGCTCTCCCCTCTACGGACTGTTCTCCCCAACCCCAAATTGGTAATTTATCTGTACCTCACCTTGCCTTGCTGATTTATGTTCATATTAGCCAAATCTCAGAGTGGATTATCATATCGAATGCATTGGCCGTGTCATGAAACGCGCAAACAAAATGCCAATCCCCCGCCACTCAAATGCTGACCGTAGTTAGGTTACCTCATCCCTTGACTCAATACCAATTCGTTGAGTAGTGGCAGGGTATTTTGATGGTGCCAACAGAGTTGGAGTCAGAAAGCGCCTAATTTTCTAACGAAGAAAGTATCGTCCTCTCACCTTGGAAGCATTGGCCTCACCTGAGCTCGTAACGTCTCAACAACAGTCATCAAACTTTGATTGGGCTGAAATGCAAGACCAATCAGTCAATTACTTACCAGGCATGCTGCTACGATTGGGTTGAGGTTTGTCTTAGTATTGCATACTGCTAAGAAGCCTCTTGGCATGATACACATCAACTTCGCTTCTCATTATCCTCTTCCTGTTCAGGCAGGACATTACCATATTGTTTATGAATGTCATGACAAGTGTTTTAGCCTGCATCTTCAGCAGAGTCATGTCTATGACGCGAGGGAATAAACGAGTCTTATCTATCGTTTCAACCTATCAACCCTTGAGCTCAACGTCTTTTTTCTTGGCTTTTGGTTCAGCCTAAGTCCAAGCCATCGACGTCGGTTCCAACCGTCCATCTCCTGGCGGAATATACCACTCAATCACCTCTATCATGGCCGCGGAGATCACCATTGGGTCGCTATCATTCAGCTCTTGAGATAGACCCCCATCTCCTGACTAACGTTAATTGATCGCATAGCTTAGACTATAGCTGACCGACATGTCGTTTCAACAGAAAAATAAAATAAAAAACCAGCCGCCCCTCCCTCACCAATAAGCGCGAGTAATATGTCAAACACAGCACATTGCATTGAGTAAAGCGGCACTTTGAACGACCTTCGTTTTAAGATATCGGTAGATACCAAGCCCATTGGGTAAAAAGTATGTTTGTCAGAAAAAATTGGCGGCGCGGGGGTCAATTGCTGCAAAAGAGGGTCCCTCATGAGTGAGGGATTTTGCTTCATGACTTCCCCTCCTCGTCTTTGCTCTTCTTGGGATAGAACACGGCGATGCACTCGGCGATGTCTAACTGGACCCTTGGACCCCTCTTGCGTCTGGACCGCCAGGCGTTGAGGTGAAGGGAAAAAACAGCTGTGAGTGGGTTCTCCTGCAAATAACGCCGATATGCCAGCGAACAAGCGGTTTTGTTTTCGACCAGCGACTACGAGACTAGCGGCGGCAACGTGCTGTGATGCAACATGATCATTGAGCCCCGTCGATTTTATTGAGGCGCATTTCCATATCAGGAGCTTCCGCTGGGAATGTGAATCTCGAGATGAAGCATATTGAGCTATTTACACCTTGAGGGGTTCCTCAGGAAACTCCGCTTTGGGATATTTCGAAGCCAGATCTACCATTCTATTTCGAGTCTAGTTATTTTAAGAAGAAACATCCATGATACAGATGCCAATAATATCATCTCATGAGACGTCTAACATCTCACAATGTTTTACATTGTAACATCCACCATCCACATCCACTTGCAACAGATCCAAATGCCTGGGTCTCCATCTGTTACAGACATGGAAAACACGTGATGTGGCTCTACCCCGGAGCTTTCGGCGCCGGCACGCCGGGGTCTCCACTATCTTCTGGTTCCCGCCGCGGCTGTGTCTGTGTCGCATGACGACCAAGCTAGACCAAGGTTAGATCCAGAAAACGACTCCATTCACGACGCTTCACACCGCGACTATCATCCAACACCAAACGACACTCTACAATTCTTCCGCTGCAAACACTTACATCATGGTGGTATGTACCCTCCCTCTCCTCTCCCCCTATCCCCCCCTGGAGCTCTGCCCGTGAGGCCTGGCAAGTCTAAAGACTCCTCTCACAGCTCCTCGACCTGCTGACTCTGGGGCTCTGGTCAAAGGTCGGACGGTTGACACACTATGCCTTTGACGCTGTTCTCTGTAAGTCCAAGAAACTTCTATTCTTTGTCGCCGCGACAGCGCAAAGCTAACACCACAATAGTCTCGGCTTTCCTCGCCGGCATGAAGCGATCTACCGGCCTGACGTGAGCCTTAAACCCTCCGAATTACTCTCCGACATATCTAACAGCAAACGATAGTTTCAAGACTGACAAGGTCGCCGGCGAGAACAAGGAATTCACCGGCTGGATCGATAGATACCTCGGCGTCGGAGAATGGGTCATGGATCAATCCGTCGCGATCGCAGGCTCCAGCGGCTACTTTGAGCGAACCCGATGAGCGACTAGGACGGCACCCTTTTAAGCTATCGATACCATGGACTTCCCACTCAGTTTTACAGCTGCAAATGACTTCAAAAACGACTTAACGATCGCGCGGAGGAAATGGCCAAAGCTACCTGATACGCGTTCGACGCGCTGGGTTTTCAGATAGGCGTTCGGATATATGACTAACTATGCATGTGAATTGGATCAATGATACTGATATTCAATTAAGGCCATGAGTTTCTATCCTGCTGTCGTGAATTGCTCTAGGAATAACCAACAACCTGAACCAGGTTATTTGAATCTACCCATCCCTTCTTGTCATTACTCATAAGCCTAATCAACGTCCCAAATTCTTCCTCCTAGTCGATCTTGGTTTGTTCTTTGTGTTCTGCCAGAAACTCAGCTGGAACCTCGTTCTCAGAGCTGACCCGTCTCAACACTACGCTCTGTTGTTGAGGGCTGTCCGGAGGATCTCGGTCGTGGTCCTCAAACCGAGATACCAACAAGTCAGCGGGAACTTCGTTATCGCTCTCATCGTGACTTTCTCCAGGCAGCTCCTCGGTTTCCCCCTCCGTGCTGTCTTGTGTTCCATTATGTTCTGGATGATCCTCTGTAGTGACTGCTTCATCTGGGATTATTCCGAGCGTTCTCAGGAGTGCCTTGGCCTCGAGGAAGGCCTCCAGCTCTGCACCGATCGCGCATATTAGGAGATTCCAATGTTTTGATTCCGCCAACTGCAATCGCTTTTCCAACGCTTCAACAACAGTATCGATCTGGGACAACTGATCTCGTATCGCGGCTTGTTGTGGCTCTTCGTCAGCATCTCCCGCTTGACTGGCTTTGATCAGTTCCCGCAATCTCGCCTCGAATTGTGCGACAAGCCCTGTAACTTCAGACCAAACTTCAGAACCTTCAATCAAAGCCTGGCGGTCTTCTGATATTTGGGTCTTGCGACGCTCAAGCACGGCGATTTCTCCTTGCCACCATGTTCTCGCCATTTCTACCGTCCTCCGCTCTGGTCTGAGCTGCAGGAACTCGGTACCTCGCAGCATATCAGTATTCTCCTTAGACCGAGATTTTGCACCGGCGCCGAGAGAATCTATATCCAACGGTGTAACAGGGGGTCTTTGTATCAGTGCCCTCACTTCTGTGTCCACGTCTCGACCAGCAGCTCTGTACCCACTAAGGCCAGCCTCTCGTCGATTCTTAACATCCTCTATCTTCTCTCGCACCCATCTGCGCCGATTTCGCATTGCAATCAGTTTCTCTTCTAGAATTCGTATGTCGTGATCCAAAGCTTGTTGTTCGGCCCCAAGTTCACGTAGCTCCTGGCCCAAAGGTTCTTCTTCGTCGTGTTCCAAGGCATGAAGCTCAGCATATATATCGTCCCTCCTCTTGCTAAGTTTGTCAAGATATGCCAGAGCATCCTTTCGCTGTTCTAGCGCCGTGTTCAGATGCGAATTCTCCTCCGCTTTCAAGTCTGATAAGGCAGCCATGGCCCGCTGGAGACCAGCTCGAGCTGATTTCAGGCCGCGTGGCTTGCTCGGAGCGGGTTGTCGCACAGGTATAACACTTCCATCTGGCGCAGAGCGTACCGGCATATGTAATGAATTCATCATTCGTGATTTCGACGTAGCCGTCGAATAAAAAGTACTCTCCCCAGTGCCAGTATCGCTCCCAAAGTTGCTTTCGGAACCGCCATCTCCACTACCAGCAACCAATCCTGAAGCTTGGAGGTCTAAAAGTTGTTGGATATCTCGTTCCAAAGCCTTTTCTCGTCGCTGTAAGCTTCTCCATATCGAATCGAGACGCGGGCGATTATCTAAATGCTTCGGGCTCGGGCTGTCACTCAACCCAAAGCGACTTGACGAAAGCAACCCAAACCCTCGCCCGCTATCGCTATGATTCGGGGAGACTGATTGCCGTGTGGGATCTTGGTTAATCAAGACTGAGGATGCGATCGGAGGTGGTGGTCCTGCGAAGATGACCTTCGACTTTCTTCGAGAAGGTGAATTCTCATAACGATGCTTGCTGTCCCACGAAGCAGGTGATGAAGATCGCCGGGTCGATGTGGTAGAGCTTGGTTGGGCCGTCTTTCTAAGTCTCGGGCGTGGAGGTTCCTGGTCGAAGAGAGGGTCTTCACTTCGGGGTTCGAGCTCGTCTAAGTCATACTCGCTGACTTCTCGGATACGAGGGCTACGGAGTGGGTTGTTGAGGAGTCGCTGGGTTGGACTGGAAATACGATCGAGGATAGAGGGAGAAGACATATTCGTTTATAAATGGAGATGCGTGGGGATCGGGCACGGAAATGATAAGAACGGTTGCAGTATTGTAGTCGTCGCAAACATTCGCTCGATTTCGGATAGACACGGCTTGAAGCTTTTATAGCTGTTGAGTCTGTGATCGCAGTGCTTCACATTAGTAGAAGTATATCAGTATTTGCAACGATAAGTCTCGTATAAGCTATGATGAGTCTTTAGAGTTGTTGTTAGTGATCATAAGAGAAAAGGTTGATGAAGCTTGCTTGACTGGATGGAAGCTTTGGACACGATCTGGGGTTGGCATGTGCCCACCTGCTCTGGGGTGCACCTGGCCATGAGCTACCGCGATCCACAGGGCGGGGAGTGGATCTGTACCACAACCGCGTCACGGGCTTATCTCCATGTGATGAAGGTAAATCATATGTTAATATTTGATGATAGCTTCAACTTAAGCTCAGTTCATACAATGGAAATGAGCCATAAAATTGTTATATCTCTTTCAATTGAGTTGGGTAATTCTTTGTGGTCAATCTAGATCAGTTTTACCGTAACCTCGAAACCTGTAAGGTCTACTGCGTAACCCAGATGTCTCAAGATCACCAAGGTCAAGCTCTAGGCTCAAAAAGTAGCATCACGTACGTTACAAGATACTACTTAAGTAGCGTATTTGGGGAAGGCTTCATAAATGATACCAAAGTTACTCTCGCTCGGTTAGTCACGAAATATAGCAGACATTTCTGACCAGGGTTCTAAGATCTACAAATGTAAGTTTCGTCAAGAGGTTCGAAGCTTCCAAATTTCACGCGCCATTCAGTGAGTTTTTCATATTCATGCAGTGCAAACCGTGGCTGAGCTTCAGACTCAGATACAGTGATACCTTCGAAGAAGCCTTACATCATTTGAATCCTTCAAGAATAATATTTTTTGCTTGCCTAATCCTCTGCTCAAACGAAAGACTATTACCATCAGCCGGCAACTTTTCACTAACCCCTCCGCCCTTCTCCAAGTCAAAACGAACCTGACCGGGCCAGACCAGACCGAAACCTTGCTTGCGCGAACGAGGAACCTTCCATGTCGCATTCTTTCTTGCATCTCGTAAAAATTTTCGCTTCTTCTGCCTCGCTCCCACAGGTCAGTACCCTGAAGCCTCACCCTCGGACGTCTGCTTGAACCGACGGGAACTTGAAGCACGGCGACTGCTGCTGATCTTTTGGCTTACCAACTGCCGACGCCCGCGAGCCAGTTGAGCTGTAAGGGACACTTCTTTGCTCCACTCGATTTTATTAACGACTACCTTACCCTCGTCTTGCACTGTCGCATACATTTTGCTCCTTAGACTCATCCTCGCTCAACGTTGCTGCTGTTCGCGCGCCAGGCCACCTGAGGCTTGTCGAGTCGAGTCAATCAGCCCCAGGCCAGGTCCGTCAAACAGAGGCCCCGAGCTACTAAGCCGAGAAACAGTCAAAGTATCCAGCAATGAGCCAATCACAGCAATTTCCTCCCTCACTGCGTCAGGCGCAGGTGGGCTCCATGTCTTCTGCATCTGCATCTGCTCCTCGCGCTGGCTCTGGCTCTGGCTCTGGATCCGGCCCTCAACCCCAGCCCCAGCACGACGAATTGCACATGTCGGGCTTGAGCCAAACTGGTGCTCAAATTTCCATGTCGCCTCAAGACTACGAGAACCCTCCTCAGATCAAGTTCGAGTCTTCGCCCTCAAACCTTCACTACAGGAACCCCTCCAACTCTTCGGTGCCCAACGTCCTCCAACCCGCCGGTGGCCTGTCCGCTCGGGGCGTCCCAGCCTCGCCCAACTTGCCCTCGCCGATGCAGCAATCCTCTCCCGCTGCCTCATCTGTTCCTCACCAGCCGCCGACGCAAGGTCAACACCAGCAGCTTCCTCATCACTCACAGCAGCCGCTGCAGATCCCTTCTAAGCACGGCCAGCCTTCCCACGACTATTCAAACTCGCCCTCTGCCGCCGCCGCGAGCAAACCACCACTAGGCATGTCTCATAGCTATTCCCGCTCCAGCCCTGCCGCTGGCTATGATGGCTCTTCCAACTACCACGCATACACGCCCACTACTCCCAGCGGTACTTCATCTTCGCATTTAATGTCTCCAGTCGATCCCGCCAGATACAATGCTCCAGGATCCCAGCGCACCATCTCCAACACCCCGCTTGGCTTAGCTGATATCCGTCCCCGCGCCGACTCGAGCATGTCCGATGGCCCTGGAGCTTCTATGGGTTATGACGCCAATAACGCTCAGCCAGGAACAAGCAATTACCTCGCGCCATGGGCCATCTACGCTTTCGACTGGTGCAAATGGCCTGCCCAGGGCAATGGGGCTGGCAAGCTGGCTGTGGGGAGTTACCTGGAAGATGGTCACAACTTTGTGCGTCTCAACGTACGATTGATCATATACAATCGCTGACTCTTATAGATCCAAATCCTCGATAGCCATATTACGCCAACGCCTCAAGATGTCTACACACCTGGCTCATCTAAATACAGTCTCGAGTTCACCAAGGCTGCCGAAGCTACCCACTCTTATCCTGTGACGCGCTTGCTATGGGAGCCTCCCTCGTCGCAGAAGCAGTCTACTGACCTGCTCGCGACTTCGGGCGACCACCTGCGATTGTGGTCTCTTCCCAACGAGAATCCTGCTACGCCTAGCAGCACCATCGGTCGTCGCGACAACCCCACAACCAAGTTGACACCTCTCGCTTTACTTTCCAACTCCAAGACCCCAGATCATACTGCGCCGCTCACATCTCTCGATTGGAACACCGTTTCTCCCAGTCTTATCATTACTTCCAGCATAGACACAACATGTACCATCTGGGATATTCCCTCACTTACGGCCAAGACCCAACTTATTGCCCACGATAAAGAGGTTTATGATGTTAGGTTCTGCGCCAAGAGTGTGGATGTTTTTGTTAGCTGTGGTCAAGACGGCAGTGTCCGTATGTTTGATCTTCGAAGTTTGGAGCACTCTACAATTATTTACGAGCCCACGGGCAAGGAAGAGCGAGGTGAGTTGCTTGTCCAGTCTTTCTTCATTACTTATTGACATTCATAGATCCCAATGGTGGCCGTGTTAGTCCAACACTCGCTCAACAAACGATGGCGAATCCTCCTCCGCTGCTACGGCTTGCTACTTCACCTCACGATACCCATCTTCTCGCTACATTTGCTCAAGATTCCAACGCTATTCGAATTCTGGACGTGCGACAACCCGGCCAGGCTTTGCTCGAACTACGAGGTCATGGTGGAAACGTCAACTGCATCGAATGGTCGCCTCATCGACGAGGTATGCTTGCTTCAGGTGGCGACGACTGCCAAGTTCTTCTCTGGGATCTTTACAACTCCAACCAGCCGATGAATGGTACTCCTCAGCAAGAGAACCCCCGAAGCCCTGTTGCTAGCTGGCAATGCGATTATGAGATTGGCAATCTGGGCTGGGTGCCTCAACTACCCAACTCCGAGTACGGCGAATGGCTCGGCGTCGGTGCAGGACGCGGTATCTGGGGGACACGAGTCGCGTGAACAGGCAGTACTGAACCGACTTAAATCATTTGTAAAGCGTGGGTCAAAGCTTGCAGTTATGTTCCAGAAACGTTACTCGATTTATGTAAAGTGTGGCTGGTTAAGGGCATGGTCATTGCATTCCGCAAAGCCTGGAGTTTTCATTAGGAGGTTTTCGAAAGTCTGATTGGGGGCATCTTCAAGATGCCAGGATCAAAACGTTGGGCTGGTCGATATAAAATCACGAACTTATATCCTGGACACTTGCGCTTTATAGGAGGTCTTGTGCATGAGGAGGATTTTGAGCGGCCAGATTGAGTTCTAGCTTGTGCAAAGCCTGGAAATGGGTGGACATAGAGGGCGGCACTGGTGGGAGTTAGCGTTGGAGTAGATATAGATGATGAGAAGATATATGCAATATGATGACTATAACCAGATATCAATGAATGATGAAGTGGTTTGTGTGTGAGTTGGTTAAGCGTATGGGTGGTTGGTTTCTTCGGATACACCTTAATGAGCTTGAGAACCTGAGCATTGAAAGGGTCACGATGTACGACAAAGAAAAAAGGCGACCAGCCAATCACTCTACAGTCCTTTGGCGTTGATTCAGTGTCTCTACCTTCGGTTGTGTACATTCATATCGGTGTCAGTTTCAAGGCCACCTCAAGATTCATTACGGCTAGACCTTCACCGAGCTATGGTTCTATAATATCGATATGATACTTATGAGTTGTGGAAACAAGGCATACGATTCTGCAAGACTTGAAATGGTTTGCGGTAAAAAGGCTTCTTTTTCAAGATATTTCCCCGTCAAGGGATCAATTAATGACCTTCAGAAGGGACCCACTGTAATTCTGCACAAGTCGGGACCCACCAATTACACGGTTGTGCATTGCACAAGGCCCGGCATTTTGCCGTCTGAAGCTTGAACATTGACTTGAAAGTTGCTTGAACCTCTTTCTTTCTTTATCTTTGTCATCCATCAAGCGCCTTTTATTCTTCTTCTCTCGCATCGACGCCATTTATTACTTTCTTAATCTTTCAAACTCCAGCGACCAGTCTCTCACCAACCATCGCAGACACGCTTCGTGTCGCGCGGCTCACTCGCCACCATGTCCTCCCACGACCCTTCGCGCTTCGACGATTCCGAAGATGAGGAAGATTTCAACCCAGCGCCCGCCGATATGTCCGACGAGGAGCAAGATGGCGACGACAAGAAGATAACGCGCGGGAGCAGTCCTGCGCCTCGCGATGATGACGATGACGAGGATGAGCGACCGTCAAAGTCGCGACACGCTGATGACGACGATGAGGAGGAAGAAGAGGAAGAGGACGACAATCCCAAGCGTCGCGATGACGACGACGACGAGGAGGACGAAGAGGATGAGGAAGACGACGAGGACGAGGACGATGTCCAGCAGGTGAGCAGGCTCTGATTCTGCCAAGGCGCGTTGCCTGCCTGCCCTTAAAATACTGACCCCCTTTAGGGCCATCGCAGAAAGCGCAGAAAGGAGCGAGGAGCAGCTTTCTTCGATATCGAAGCCGAAGTCGACGATGAAGACGAAGCCGAAGATGACGAGATGCTGGGTGAAGAGATAGGCGACTTTATCACAAACGATCATCCAGACGATATGGCCGAAACTGGTATCGATGATGACCGACGACATCGTGAGCTCGATCGCCGTCGTGAGATAGATTCCAGCATGGACGCCGAGAAACAGGCAGAGATCCTGCGACAGCGATATGGTAATCGACGTTCTGGCAAGGGCTTCAGGGATGCATCGGTTGTTCCCAAGCGACTGCTCCTCCCTAGTGTGGACGATCCTAGCATTTGGGCCGTACGATGTAAAGAAGGCAAGGAGCGAGAAGTTGTTTTCTCGATTATGAAGCGCATCGAAGAGAGGGCTGGCACTAAGGATGAACTGGCCATCACTGCTGCGTTCGAACGTGGAGGCCCTGACTCTGTCATGAAGGGATTCGTCTACGTTGAAGCCCGCCGCCAAACCGACATTTTGAAGGGACTGGACAGTATGCTGAACGTGTATCCTCATTCCAAGATGATCTTGGTTGACATCAAGGATATGCCTGAGCTGTTCCGCGTTTCCAAGACACCAACTCTGGAGCCCGGTGCTTGGGTTCGTCTCCGAAGACCCATGAAGCACAATGGCGATCTTGCTCAGGTCATTGATGTTACTGAGAACGGCCTGGAGGCTCGTGTCCGTTTCATTCCCAGGTTGGACTATGGTATGCGAGACGATGCCTTCTCTTCAGTGACTGCCGATGGAAAGCGAAAGCGACCTTTCGGTATGGCTGGTCCCAAACCACCGCAGAGGCTCTTTAGCGAGGTTGAGGCACGAAAGCGCCATCCTCGACATATCCAGGGTAACCCTACTGCTGGTACATGGACCTACATGGGTGACGAATTCGAGAATGGTTTCCAGGTTAAGGACATCAAGATTCAGCAACTTATTACTACCGACGTCAATCCCTCGCTAGAGGAAGTCACTAGATTCGCTTCAGGCGCTGAGGATGGAACTGAGAATCTTGATTTGAAGGCGCTGGCCCACAGTCTCAAGGACAGCAATGCTCTGGCTACGTACTTGCCTGGCGATATTGTCGAGGTGTACACTGGCGAGCAGAAGGGTGTTGTTGGAAAGGCGATGCGAGTTCATTCCGATGTCGTCTCGATTACTGTTACTGAGGGTGATCTTGTCGGTCAGGAAATCGATGTTCCCATCCGATCCCTTCGCAAGCGCTTCAAGATTGGTGATCACGTCAAGGTCATTGGTGGTAGCAAGTTCCGCGACGAGGTTGGAATGGTTGTCAACATCAAGGACGACCAAGTTACTCTTCTGACAGATCAGACCAACTCTGAGGTCACGGTTTTCAGCAAGGATTTGCGTGAAGCCAGTGATATCGGTGGCCAAGGATCACTGGGCCAGTACTCTCTTCACGATTTGGTACAACTTGATCCTACGACCGTGGGATGTGTTGTCAAGGTTGATCGCGAGTCGCTCGTTGTTCTTGACCAATTTGGAGACACCCGCCAGGTTATGCCATCACAGATTGCCAACAAGCTTCCAAAGCGAAAGACTGCTGTTGCCGCAGACCGTAGTGGCTCTGAGATTAGACTTGAAGATGTCGTCAAGGAGTACACAGGTCAACAACGACAGGGCAAGATTATTCACATCCATCGCTCGTATGTCTTCCTACACACCAACGACAGCAAGGAGAACGCTGGTGTCTTTGTAACCAAGGCCAGCATGGTCAACACCGTCGCGGCCAAGGGAGGTCGTGTCGCTGCTGCATCTGCTGGACCTGACCTGACAGCGATGAACCCAGCACTCAAGCTCCACAAGAACGGGACAGAAAACAAGCCCGTGCAACAACCCAGATCATTTGGCCGAGATAAGGCAATTGAACAGACTGTTATTATCAGGAAGGGAGCCTACAAAGGTCTTTTGGGTATTGTCAAGGATACAACAGACACCCACGCCCGGGTCGAGCTTCATACGAAGAGCAAGACTATTACGGTGCCCAAGGATAGTCTGAGCTTCAAGAACAAGTTGACTGGAGCTACCATTGACATCGCTGGCCGAGGAGGCCGTGGCGGATATGGTGGTGGTGCTGGACGTGGAGGTGGTGGTGATCGTGTGCCAGGATGGCAGGGCGGTTCTCGCACACCTATGGCAGGTAGTGGCTCAGATAGGGTGCCTGCTTGGGGATCACGAAGTAAGTTTCTCGGCAATTGGCTGGTTTCAGCATGCTAACAAGATGCAGCACCTGCAGCAGCAAGTGGACGCACACCCGCTTGGAAGGCCCCAGATATGGCCGGAGCCCGAACTCCTGCGTGGGCTGATGGTTCACGAACCGTCAACCCTTACGACGGCAACCGTACTGCTTATGGCTCTGGTGGACGTACACCTGCCTGGCAGGCCGGTGGAAGGACTCCTGCTCCTGGCGATGCTTTCGGTGCTGGCTCACGTACGCCTGCATATGGCGGTGGTGGTGACAGCTGGGGCTCAGGTTCAAAGACTCCTGCTTGGGGAGTATCTGCGCCAACTCCTGGAGCTAGTGGAAACGACTCATGGGGAGGCTCAGGCGCTTACGACGCCCCTACACCCGGCGTTGGTCTCGGTGCCCCGACTCCTGGTGCATTGAGCGCTCCTACACCTGGCGCCTACTCTGCACCGACTCCCGCGGCCATCAGCGCACCCACGCCAGGAGCTTCGTGGCAAGGTGGATGGGGAGCAGACTCGGCTCCTACTCCTGCGGCTGGTGCTCCCACGCCTGGTTATTATGGTGCTCCTACACCTGCAGCATATGCTCCTCCAGAGACTCCTGCCGCCACTGGTCCTCGATACACTGATGACGATTGATTGAGAGGGGAGGGTATAGTAAGATCATAAAGCATGGGCGGGCAGTAAATGGGTTTGCAAAAGGCGTTTTGGAAGATTAAATATTGTATCTCTTTGAGCGGCACA
>JABEEM010000045.1:0-26620 GCA_013363185.1 Fusarium secorum
AGACGCGGGGGTCGTAACACTAGGACCCAGGGTTGGCAAAAAAATTAATAGTATTTTAATTTTAATTTTAATAATTAGAAAATTAGTAGTTTTTTTCTATTTTTAATATATATACAAAGTAATTAATTTTAATTTTAATTAATAATAAATTTTTTTTTACTTTTACTTTAAAAGTAAAAATAAATAAAAATAATTTTACTTTAAAATAAAAGTAAAAATTGTACTTTTAATATTACTTTTAATTTAAAGAAAAATTAAATATAAGTAATTTTAGTATTTATTTAAAATATTTAATTTAATTTTAATATAGTATAAAATTAAATTAAAAGTAAAGAAAAATTAATATTAAGAATTTAATTTAAAAAATTTCTTTTCTTTCTTAAGAATATATTTTAACTTAATTAGGAAATAGAAGGAATTAAATTTTACTTAAATAAAAAATATAAAAAATTAAATCTAACTTAAATAAGAAATATGAAAAATTTAACTTAACTTAAATAGGAAATATAAGGAATTTAAAAATTAATTTTTTAAAATATTAATATTTATTACTTAATTAAAATCTTAAAAATATCTCACTTTTTACTTATTTAAGTAAATAAGATAAGAAAAAATAGTAAAATATCTATAAAGTAAGTATTTAATTTTTATATTATTTATTAAAAAAGCTATAAAAACTTAAATAATAAAAAATAAAATATTATAAAAATATATTTATATTAATTAATTATTAATATTTATATAAAAAAATTAAAAAAAAATTAAGAAAAAGTATAATTTATAATAAAGTAAAATAAATTAATTTTACTTTAAATTAAAAATAATTTTATTTAATTTTACTTTTAAATTAAAAGTATTTTTTTTACTTTTAATTTACTTTTAATATTAAATAAAAGTAAAATCTTTTACTTTTAATTTAAATTAATTTTTTTTACTTTTAATATAAATTAAATTAAAAAAAATTACTTTTAGTTAGCTTAAAAATTAAATTAGTCTAGTTTAATTTTAGTTAGAGGTTACACTATACTTTTAATAATTAAATGCCAACCCTGCTAGGACCGAATAATGTGCAGAGTCACTGACGGTGATTGGAAGGGGAATCCGGAATTCTCGCTCACTTTTGTGCAGCCTTAGGCTATCCTGTTTGCCTTGCATGTAAATACCATACAACTCGGAGACGAAACTCAAGCACATCAGAATCCATTTCCGTTTCTAGAACTGAGCTGCTGCCGCTCTAAGCTGAGTCGGTGCTGAGGTTGGGCTGATGGACCTGGAGTTCGGGCTGAAGCGGGCTGAGATTGGGGGCCTAGGGGGGCTGAGGTGTCTGGGCAGGCCCATCTTTGGTCACATACCCTGTCGGGGATCCCCTGCGGGAACCAGATCTGGGTCCACATCCCTGTTTTGGGCCCAAGGAAAGCTCGAAGTCTCTCCTCGTGCAGTCTCTTCGACGGGAATGATGGTCTTGGATAAACTTGGATTCCCTTCACCCAAGGCTCTTCACCACTGGTATCTAGAGAAACTGGCCTCTACAGTATCCAACACTGATCGCGTTTGCAGCCAGTCGAAGCACATAATAATCTCTGAGCCCATCATGTTATACATGTTCATCCCATTCGTGCTCCAGATCATCGAGTCCTCTGTGAAACCCGTTGAAAGACCAAGAATGCATCAACCCCGGTGGCCTCTCTGCCAATCTCCGAATCTGCAAGCTAACGTCTGCTGCCAGAGTCCATCTCCGCTCCAACGGATACCTCATGCCTGTCCTCTGCTGCCGGTTCTGGGTCTCCGGGACGTATTCGACTCCGTCAGCATCTCTCAACCGTAATTCATCTCGCGGACTGGCCGTCTCGCTCCATATAAATGTACCTGTATCACGGAGTAATGCGCAGGCTCCATGACTAGGCTGTCGCTCACTGGATCCTGGCTCGAGGCTGCTAGATAGTGCTTGGAGTTTTCGCCGGTTCCATCGAGTCAAGTTTTCCTCGTCGATCGTGACTGTAAGATTCTCCAACATCTCCTGGTTGATACCCCCCGCGTCTCGGTCTCTGTCTGAGGTCTCAAGCTACACAGTAGTTAACGAAGCTGACACACCAGACGTGCCAGGACAGGTACTCACCATGGCAGGAGCTGTGAAAAGCAACCTTTCGATCACGTCCAAAATTTCCCCAAGATCTCTGTGTATATTTTCGACGCTAGGATGTATTCCGGGAGAGACTATCTGGCTTAGCGCCGCTGAATAGACACCAAACAGCATTTTCAGCGTCATCCCAAAAGGCAGGCCTAACATTTCCGATATATCCTGCATAACTTCAACATCGTACGTCCAAATATGACCTGTAGTGCAGTCTCTTTCCTCGAGGTAGGGTTTGAAAACGGAAGTGATAATGTTGTAGAGACTAATGGGATCAGGACACGGCACGAGTTTGTACTTGAGGCAGAGTCTTATAAATCCAATAGACGATTCAGGGATGAAGGTTGAGCGGCTCTGAAGGCCACAGAGTGCCTTTTGAGCATGGGCCCATGTTCGACAACTGAAGATGGCATGCAGAACAGACTCCAAGCTGTATTTCAACACTCCAGCAGGATCTGATTTGGCAACCGCCAACTCAGCTTGTACGGCAGGGTACCAGCAGGGGCACACGTGAAAGGCGCGTGGGAAGGTTTGGCGATAGCTCAGTTCTCCCTCCAGCCGCCGAAGATGAGCAAGATGTGACTGAGCTTCCGAAAGCGGCATGTCGTCGTGTACTTCCAGGATGTAGCGCCTGAAGTCGTACTCGCCTTGCTGATCCCCACTGAGCATGGCATCTTCCAGGCCGTTGTAGGCTTCATCTTTCGCCTCAGCTAGCCTTTTTTCAAGGCGCAGCCGTTCAATCGTGAAACACCGTTCCGCCTGCTCGTTCTGGTTTTCGTGTGCAATAAACCTAGCGTATGCTGGCAGCAAGCTCCTCAAATTCTCTTGGGATGCTGCACTAACATCGGTTCTGAGTAAACGTTCTTCCAGTGAGGCAGCCGCATTCAACCGTTGATGAGGCGGATCGCTCCGCTGGTATTCGAGCCACTGAGCGCGGTATTCGCGGAAGGGCTCATAGAGCCAGTCATCCGGCCTGTCGACGCGAGCGGGAAGGAGACACGCCCTGTGGAAGTCTTCTTTGGCCTTCTGAAGCCTGATGTAGGGCGTCAGTGCCTGATGCCGAGATATTTCTGTCTGCTGGTCCTGAAAGGGCGGCCTGGAGCCGCTCTGTATCGCCCAGAGGGTCATCTGTGCGCCGATAGAGAGACCTGGTATGTCGCATACTCGCGCTGCTCTGCGTATCAGCTCCGATAGCTCCACCAAATGGCATTCATCCCCGCCAACATTCATCTTGCCTAGTGATATAAGCAGTGCCATGGAGGTCTCAATGTTTCTCATGTCGATCGAAGCACCCGCCTCGGCGGCTGTAAAGAAATCCTCGAGGGTCGACTTCGCTACCCTCGTGACGACCTCGACTTCAATGTAATATTTAGAAACATTGATCGCCTCCATTACATCAATGAGATAACCTGCGAAGTTGTCAAACGGAAGAGTGCCAGACGTTTCACTGGAATAGCGAAGGATAGACCGGCCAAGTTTGGCAGCACGAACATAGTTTTGAAGACCTTCTCGAATCAGCTGGTTTCGTCGCCCCAATATTACTGTACGGGTGCCGCGAATCTCGGATCGGAGAGTGTCTGTAGGCTGGTTCACATCGACAAGGTCGAAATGTCTCGTCACCATTGCATAGGCAAAAGCGCGGTCGACAGCGGCCCCAACGTCAGTATGCCCTGGAAGCCTGAAGAACCGCCGCAGAGTGCTCGACAACCCAGGGTGTATCCAGCCCAACATAGCCACCCTCTCGTCCTTAATCTCGACCAAGCCGAGACGCTCCAGCCGTCGGGCGAGCCTTATCAGCACTGGCGTCCATGCGCGGACGATGAAAATGGCCCTCAATTCATCCTCATCATCGAGAACCGCAGTAGTTCTAGAGAAATGTGGGATGTGCTCGAGAGTGTTCCTCATCTCTCCCAACTCCTCGGAGCTGATCCGGAGATCCGGAAATAGGATACTGGGCTCGTAGAGGCAGAGAAAGCGAAGATATTCTTCCCAGTGACCAAGGCTCGGACACGACCTGGCAAATGGGGAAAAGAAGGCAATGTCTATCCCCAAGTTCCCCGGTGGACCTAACAATGCTTCCAGGATATCGGTTACACTTGGCCATGTAGTCAAAGTCAACTCGGCCGAGTCTAGTTGCCCCAGGACGTCCTGTACGGATAAGCCCTGGCCCTGTGGGTGGCAGTGACTCAATATCCACTTGATACCCTCTGGAAGATTATCAACGCGGTCGTATAAGCGTCGGAGATATGGAACTTGTTCTGAAGCCACACTAGTTTCGCCCCCTGGCTGTTGCGCAAGTACATCGGCACCCAATTCTGCGGCTTCAGTATGAGAGAGTCCGTTGAGCTTGAGCTCGGATACCTCGTACGACTGGTCCGCAAGTAGCCTCACCGCCGGAGTCGTCTCAATGAGCTTTTTGCTTTGTCTGGTGACCAAGATAAACTTTGCGTGCGGACAGTGAATGTGCCTCAGCGCTTCTGTGAGGCGAACATGAATGGGCGAAGGTGCCCGTCCAGCTGAGTGGACAACATCCTCGTCGAGATGGTCGATAATGTAGATCCATGGTAACTCCCCCTCAGGAGTTTGTGATTGAACAGAGCTAGACGCAATCCATTCATCCAAGACTGCGTCAAACTGGTCGTCTTTGCAAGAAACATACTGCACCTTGCTGGCGAATCTGGTGCGGATCCACCAATAAACTAGGGTGATGACGAAAGAGGTTTTGCCAGCGCCCGCCGGGCCAGTGAGCATCAACACAATCTTTGAGGCTGATGTTAGCTGGTATTCAAGCATCAAGAGCTCCAAGTCGCGGCCGATAATCGGTGGAGTCGAATCGACTTGTACAACTTCCGCGAAGGCCGTTGGATTTGAGGCCCGCTCTGATGTGCCGACATATCCTTTTGTGCCATCGTGGCTCAAAGTCATGGGCAAGTTCTGGGTGAAAGGGCGGTAGAAGAACAGATGCCCGGCTCTGGTCCAGAGGAGAGTGGAAGCGGACTGGTCGAGATCGATGTAGCAGACAGGGACGATCCAATCGTGGACGCTTGCCATGAGACCGTAACGGGCACGACGTTGGCTTTGTGACTTGAGAGCTTGTCGGCCGGCCGCAGCAGCCTCCGCGTAGTGGAGTCCATTGGCGAACAAGTTATGATAGAAAGCGTTAAAGAAGACCTCTGCTCCAGTAGTTGTCAACTTGTAGGACATGGCGACGACTGTTCGGATTCGGTATCGGAGGAAGAGTTTAGCGAGGTTAGCAGAGGCATGTACCCGGGCGTTGGCTGATTCGCAGGTATTGAGAACAACTGCTCGGATCTTGTGGTGCCGGAGCAACCATGCTAATCTGGCAGCAGGGACTTCTTCTTCAGCCCCTTCGACTTCAGAGCTGAGGAATTTAAACTTGTACCTGGAGTCTTGTCAGTCACACCTCTGACGATAAATGGAAGTTCACAAGCGACCCGTGGGTCTCAAAAGGAGCGTACTCTTCTTGGCCGTCATCACCCACGACTACAGAGCCATGCATGTCGATATGAACCAAATGATAAGCGCTTTCCCTCGTTAGGCGACGACTTTTTCGCAGATGCTCATCCAATGCAGCCCACGTCCCGGGCCGCACAATTTCAAGAGCAACCTGAACCGAGTCAGGGCTCGCGGTATCCAAGGTCTTGACCAAAGTCCGGGTAATAAGCCGGTGGTCGATGTATTTACCTCCGTCGCTCCATGGCCGAGCCACAACATAAAGCATGCGGAAGACCATCGAGGGCAACTCATCTTTCCGCGGCTTCGAGCGGAATACACGACGTACCACGACGCTGGCGGGCCCCGTCTCTTCTGCTTCTTCCTCTCTCCAGTAGGAGAGATCCTCCAAAACTTCCCAGTGGAATTGATGGAAATCGGAATCGAGGTTACATTCGACCACGTCCAGCAATACATCCTTCCCTGAAACGACATGTTCAAGTCTTGAGCGGAGCCCGAAGGTTTCAGACATGGCAATGCCGCACGAATGGAGTTCGTTGAGAGATGCTTGACATTTCGCCGTCTCGAAGGGATGGTCGGAAGCGTAATTCTCGACTGACCAGCGCAGCCTCTCCTTCGCTTCCGCCGACATTGGATCCAGCAGGTCAACCTTCCACGATTCATCCTGGCAACGGATCTCTATCCTCCATCTGTCCTCGATCTTGCACTCCTCGGTGGCGATGACATTGACCTGCTCGCGTTCCATTTTTTAGGGATTCAGTGATGAACAGTTGCAATGGTCCATGGGATAATAGCCGACGCCCGAGCACTTTTTGGTTCTGCGGTCGTTGATGTAGACCGTGGCTGGACAGTAGCGACGTTTCGCAACTTTACGCATGGACATGTGAGAGAACAAGCCACCTGGCAGCCCAGTCGAAAGAGCTGAATAATTAGCACTTAACTTAATAGCCCAGCTCCGTGTGGTCTCGGCGGTACGATTGAAAGATTGCCTGAGCGGTGGACTTTGGCAGCCACGCTAAATAGGGAGACGTCTAGAACCGGCCCTTCCAAGCCACCAGCATACCATCCAACCCCAAAAAGTTTGCATAGCCTCTATCTCTCAGTAATTTAACGTCATAGAAACTTCAGCGGCTGAATTGTAGGCTTTTCTAGGTTAACGCAACAGGCCCTTTGAAGCCATTGTCATCTCAAGCGGCTAAAGTCTACACATATTTACAGCTCATCCCGTTGCGTTTCATGCAACAGACCAGCCAGAATTTTGCAATCGATTCTTCCGCTGGCCTTGATCACTCATGGCGTCTACATCCAACGAGCCGCGCTATTTTATCATTTCACCGCCTTTGGCTGGTAAGGATGCAGCGCGTCCTCAGTCATGGCTGGGCAAGTTCGTCCGCTTCATGGATCGGCCTTCAGACAGGTATGTCCCTGACGAAGACGACACCGAGAAGCTCATATCAAAATACATTCTTGATCCGTTGAAGGATCTCGATGCCAAGGCCGTCTTCAACTCCGTCAAGGACATGAATCTGCGATTGAAGTTGACAGGCCTGCTCACCCTCGACCGTAAATCGGACAAGGAGGTGGAAACTAAGCTGGAGAGTCCACACATTGCCACCATTAGCCTCCGACAGCACGAGCTCGCTTTTGACGCTCTCATGGCAGATCCGAGTGTCAACCAGCAGACGATGCAACTCTTGCGCAGCTCAAGAAAGAAGATCTACATGGTTGTAGGAGTAAAGGTCATTTTCGACGGGAGAGTCATGCTAGTTAGGGACTCAGCTACCAACACAAGTGTTACCATCAGAGTGCCCGCTGCCGAAGCGATATCAGCTGCCCTTGGAATCCCACTGCCAATCGCACCAGATGTCGTCGATCCAGAAGCGACCATCGCACTAAATGACAAGAGACATGTCGATCTATCTCACAGGTTCGACGGGGCAAGAATCTTCGCCATCGAATACAGAAAGGTGATCTTGGCAAAATCATGGCTTCGGAGGGTGCCTTTAGGCCCAACTTTCTCGTCGAATATTCCAGTTGGCGGGAATCTACAGCGATTTGGCGATACAAGGACTCCCTCCGAAGAGGAAAACGGCCAAGTAGAAGAGGTCGGGGTCGAGAAGCCTCGGCTTCTCGCACCGTCCGTACCAGTAGCCGACATTGGAGAGGGTGGAATAGGCTGGGAAACAGAATCTGTCAATGATGGTACCGGCGCCACAACCTTAGTTTATACGTGTCCGGAAGATGAGTCGGACATGGACTGACCCAACCACGAGGGAGGAACACGTGCCATGTATTTATGTCTTCTACGGAAAACCTTCTCATGGGATTCGGGTTCATAGTGACTTCCACGCAGATGTCTCCATCGCTGCGGTCTCTAACACGAGCAAATATATATTTTAACATATCGTACATAATAAGCTAGTGAGATGGATAAGTGATTGACTGAGGATCCTTTTTATCCCAGATTTTTGGTACGTTAACATAGGTAGCTAATGAACTCAATATAACTATACTGCAATTACTTGAGCGAATACACCAGTACCAGCCCTTGCAAACTGTTCGTCCATCTACGGCTCCAATCCAGACAACTGAATCTCGCAGTAAACAGGGTTTTTTTGTTCTTTTCTTTTGGTAATTATCATATTGACAAGTTTAAAATCTCGAAAACATATGTAGAGGTAGCCTTAATATCCCGCTTACATATGCATCAGATCTAGACTTATCCAGGTCTCAGCTATTATCGACTCGTGCCCTATCACTTCCTGAAATTCCGTCGTGCGATAGTGAGTAATGCGCTTAACCTGACCCCAAGCCCCTCGACTCAGTTCCCGAACCATAGCGAGAAGAAAGAATGGCTCCTATAAAGCTTTAGCTTTAATATTTATCTACTTAAATATTCTACGTACTCAAGAAATTAAGTCCTAATCTAATACTATGAGTTAATAGTTAGGAATCCTAATAATATTAACTAATAGAATAATAAGACTTAAGAGATTATAGTATATATAGAGCCTATACTATTAGCTAGAGCTAGTTAAGGCTTATAAATAGTTAAACCCGCTCAAGAGACTCTAGTTATTAATAATTATTCTTAAGTAATTATATTTAACTTAATCTGCTGCTTAAAGCTATTAAGTATAGTTAAGTATAATGATTTTTATAGAAAGTCTATAATATCCTTTATACTTTAGTATACCTATTTCTTTTATAAGAGGCCTTTTAATAAACTGATAATAAAGTTAATATTTTCTGATATTTAGTAGTATTTTAGTATTAAGATACTTGCCTTTATTATAGAGAGCACTAGACTATCCAGTATCGACTCTTGAGGGTAAGTACGGTATTAAGTTACGCGAATGCATTTTAGTATTTCTACACAGTTTCCTACCCAGGGACATCAAACTCTCAGTCCTCAGCGTCCTATTCATTAACGCTATAGGCAACCTCCCTTATAAAGTCTTTTAATAACTCTAAGTTATATACAGAAGCCTTGCTCTTAATCTTTTAGTATCTATACACTTGGCTTAGTCAAAATATTTAGGCGTAGAAATACTATAAATATACTTACTCAAACTAGAATTCCGGTATCTTATTATAATTTCTCTCTACTATAGGTTAAAGTGTCTAATGGACTAACTCGCTATTCATAACACTACTCTCTTTCACCACACTCCTTTCAGAGCCTAGGTGGAGAGCATTAGCTGCACTCTTAGCTTTTCCTACTATGTAGAGCCTAGTTCATGAAAAAGTAAGGGTAAGAAGTTATGGGGGCCGAATGGCGTTTGAGTGTTCGGTTCGGAGATTTGAACGTAAATACCATAGTGAGACTCGAGGCTGAATAGATGAGCAAAGTCAAGTCTAAATACCACGCTGAGATCTGAGCGTGAATAAGGGAAAAGGTATCATATGGGTCTATGTGCGTTACTTGCCCACATGACGCGGTCCAGTCTTAGGAGAGAGGAACCTCGCATCGGAGCGTACTGCTTCCGGATATAGAAGAATTTAATTACGACTTAGTTCCAGGACTTTCATTGAGGATCAAGAACTGGGATCCCAGCCCCAAAAGAGGATCCGAGGCTGAGCTTGGTTGGGATACCATAACGCCCGTGAGATTTGAGGGAGGTGACGAGGCCCAGAGCCTGAGGCCCCCAGAAATGGTATCGAGGGCGACCAGTGGGCTCTGGTCAGCCAGAGGGTTAATCCGATCTGATGGGGACCAATGGGGGGCTGGAGGGGGCTGATAAATAGTCGAGCCGAAGCTGAGCCAGCAATCGAAAAGGCCTTGAAAAGCGGCAATCTGTAGAAGGGCACCTGTCGCTTGAGTTTCGTCTCACAATACCAACTGGACTATTATGACTGCCATCAGGTTTACTAGCCCCTCGCGTTACTTGGGATATAAGTATTATAGGCCTAAATGTCATTTATAGACTTGCATAAGGCGTAGCAGGGTCAATGAAAGGCGTTCACCACGTTATGCATGCTTTACATATAATAAAAAAGCTCGAGATAAGTATAAGTATTTTCTAATATTCCATAGCAGTGTCATAAAGCTCTGATACCTTGAGAATGCTACTTTTAAACGCCTAGGATAAATTCCTCGCCAAGAGCTGCTATAACCTCCCAACCCGCTCTTACAGCTCTATCCATGTAAACCCCCCCAAAGCGAAGCCGTCTCTGTTCCAACACCCTACCCATTCATGCAGTCGCTGGAGAGAGAGATCAAACTTCACATGGGAATAAAATGTGCTCTTGACCGTGGCTGGCTGAAGTGAGGGGCTTGCCTATCTTCTGGGCTGGTGGAAGTCCATTTTGAGCCTGGATCATAGGTCACGGCAGCAGTGGCTGAGACATCAATTCAGCTCGATGATCAATATGGAAATAGATGCACCAAAGTGGCGTAGCCCAAGAGCTATCTGCATTTGGATGCTTCGGGTTGCCCCTCTAGCCCCTCAGTTTCTTTCACCTATGGAAAAGACTGCAAAGGGAATAAAAAAAAACGAAAGGAATGTGGCGTATCTCCTCTCAGAAAACAAACTGCGGCTGATGTCTAACATGAGCTCCCCAAACTAGTGTTACTTTTAATAGACTCCCTCATATCTGGATGCTGTATGGGTTGCTTGCGCGCGGGGAAAGTGTGTTGTACTACCCGGGCTTGTCTGAGACCGTTGGGGCACATATGCATGGACAGCAGACAAGATGGTCTAGACCGAACGATCGCCACTCTCAACAGAACATCACAGTGGCCACAATCGGGCGCGATCATAAACAAGCTCAATATTAAGAATGTGATAGCTTAGCACGGTTAACGACGCAGCTGAGATGCGGGAGATAAAATGTGACGGAGACTTGAAAGCCAAAGACGGGGGTTGACAGGTTACTGCACACTACGGCTGAAAGCCCCGATAGCCCTCCTCATAGTCTTTTAACCTATTATGGCCAGAATTTACCGGTAGTCGGACAACACTCCCCGTGTTCAGTTTCTTAGCGGTGAAGTTTACTTATATAAGGTGCTAGTACTCAATCCCCAAAATATATTAGCAACAACAATCCAGCACAAACATTATTATCACTTCCTATCAAGCCCTTATCATGTCCACCTCACCTCCCCCATCCAAAGTCTGGGACCACCAAGTAGACGAGCGTGTCAACCACATCGTCAAAAAACTTGATGAAAACCCCGAATTCGCTGAAAAGAGCGTTCCTGGTCTCAAAGAGTTGTTATCTGACTTCGCAGCCCCCGATGTTCCTGTCTCAGGCGAAGACTTTCATCGTCGCCTTCTCCAAGTCTTCAAAAACTCGGAGACTGATGGCACTTATTCGCAGACGCTGAGCAAGTACACGCCTGAGGAGCAAGACCAGATTAAGAAATTTGTTGCTGGAGCTAGTCCTCAAGACCTTGGGAAAGATTTTGCCATTGGGCCAAGTCTTGGCTGCCGTGAAGAGCTTGAGAAACTCCAACATGCGGATTCTATTGCTCACATTACCCCTCATGGCGGTGTCGAGCATATTACCCCTCCAACTCCCTCTTCCACGCCTCCGAATGACGCTGCAAGCTTTGGTGTTGCCAGGGTCACCAAAGAGGTTGATGGCTGGTTTCACAAAGCTGTTAGCCAGCTGGCAGATTTCTTCCACACCAAAGAAGAAAACCAGAAAATCACAGTATGAATAAATCATTAATCACGAGGCAGATAGTGAACTAACAATGTCGCAGGTTTACAAGAATGCCCAATTCCAAAATTGGGGACTCAATATCACCAACACTCCCCATCTCACCTACGTTCCTAAAACGAGCGAAGACGTGCAGACAATCGTCAAACATGCAAAAGCTCACAACTTGAGTGTTCGGTGCTCAGGATATCGCAAGTTTGCTCTACCGCTTTGGTACCCACCTGGCTAACCTGATTTTAATAGGTCATTCGTGGTCGCCCATCTTCGGCAAAGATGGCCAAGTCCTCATCTCAATGCTTGATATCGAGACGGTCACTAGCCTTCCCAATTATGCAGCCCTGCCACTTGCAGAGCCAGCACCCAATGATTTGCAGATAATCCATGAAGCAAAAACCGGGAAACCTCGGGTCGCAGGTAATACCCTTGTTCGTATTGGTTGCGCAGCGACAAACGAAAGACTACGCCGATGGTGCGTTGCAAAAAAGACTGTAACCATCCCTCTCAACGTCATTATGGTTGAGATCACACTCGGCGGTAGCAACGCTCCAATTTGTCATGGTGCAGGCCGTCGAAACATGACGCTTAGTGATCTTGTCCGCAAGATCGAATACGTCGATGCACACGGCAACCCTCAGGCTGTTGATGACCCCAAGCAACTTCTTGCGGCGAGTGGCTGTTTCGGTCTCATGGGTGTTGTGACACACATCACAATGGAGTTTCCACCCATGAGCTATGCGCAACTTGCACCCCTGAAGATGCCTGTCATCAAGGCAGTGCCTCCACCACCAGGTTTTGATGAGAAAGACATTCCACCAGCTCTTCTCAAGTACTGGACGCCTTTGTCTGCTGCTGAAAAACAGAAATGTCAGGCAGAATTCGAAAGGCGCGCCACTAATGACTATTACGCTGAGTGGTTCTGGTTCCCGTACTCTGACTATTCATGGGTGAACACGTGGGACAACACCATGGACGGTACCGGGGCAGTTTCCTTCCCGGATGACGCTCATATCTGGCTTTCATTTGTGGAAACAGTCACGATGAACATTCTACAGAATGCAGATTTGCTGCAAGACTTTATTGACGTTACAAACATGTCGGAAGCCTACGTTACCCTCATCTCAATGGCTGCCATGAAAGCACTCCCAGAGCAGAATGTCAAAACCTACCTCCCTGATGCCTTGCACTTCCAGCGAGCAATCCAGAATGTTCGAGTCAGAGACATCGAAGTTGAAATGCCTCTTGTCCAAAAGAAAGGCGCTCCTGAAGGCACCATAGACTATGCCCCTGTTCAGCAAGCTTGGTGGGACGCTATTCTTCTTGCCTATAAGAACAGCAAACAATGCCCCATGCGCATGCCTCTTGAAATGCGCATCATGGGTGGTAGCGACGTGATCATGGCACCCCAACGTGGCAATTCCCTTGGTACGTGTAGTATCGAGGTACTGACCCTACACAGCGCGGCAGACATTTGGGAACCATTTGCGCAATCGGTCTTGGATAAGTGGATGGCACTCAAAGATCCCTCGACAGGTGAAAGGTTGAAGACTCGCCCGCATTGGGCTAAGGAGTGGCATGGGTATAAGGTTGATGGCAAGCCCTGGATTGAGAGGCTCAAGGCAGTGGATTACAAGGACGAGAGACAAGAGTTTCTCCAGACGCTTGCTGAGATTGGAAAGAAAGCTGGTTGGTCGTTGCAGGATTTGCAAGAGAGATTCTCAAATGATCTTTTCAATGAGTTCTTCTTTGATAAGAAGCCCCAGAAGAACTGAGAGAATACCATTAGCTAAATGAATAGGACACACAGGAATGCCAAGTAATTACATTAGTTAATCTTGGAATAGACTCTGTTCTTATCTGTAATGGAGTTTATGACCCTTAAATGCCAAGATACTCAGAGACAAAACTCAAGCACACTCAAATCCGTTTCTATCCTTATTAGAGCTGAGTTCTTGCTACTTTAAGCTAAGCTGCTGCTAATAGAGGGCTAAGGATTCAGGTAGTGGGCTGAGCAAGGGACTGGGTGAGCGAAAGGGCCGGGGTTACCGGGGTTTACCCTAACGACGGCGATTACTTACTTACAGCAATCGGAGATCACCGACCCGGACTAGTAACTACCGAGATGGTGTTAGTGAAGCTTCGCACTAGAATAGACCTTATCTTATCTTGTGAGCTAAAAGGGCTTGCACGACTCGCGTCCACAAGCCCATTAATTATTTATTATTCGTGTCACATCCCCCGATCGAGGTTTACAAAATATATGGGCGCCAATAAACTAGCAGACAGAAACACCAACCAGATCTAACGCCGCTTAGGGTGAAGATCTAACCTACTGTTTTTCGAACCTACAGCGGAACGGCCAACACTTTTACAATCGCTTACCAAAAAACAAATCAACGTGCTTACCAACTGCCGATCAAATTACCTAAATCAAGGAGCCAGATTACAAATGCGGGTGCAACACCATTTCTCAGTCACAATCCCCCTTCCTGCCAGCCTGCCGCCTCAATTCCTCATTGGCTGGCTTCAGAGATATACTACAACCCTCAAACACAACTTTTCAGTAGTTAGCTTTGTGGAAATCTCTACTCTACCAGCATCAATTGCTGACGATCAGTTCATTGGACCTTATGACGAGACGGTTCGGACATACTATGTCGATGAGGTGTATGCGCTGATCCCTGGGCTCACGGCGCGGATGCAGTGGCCTATTGTTTACAAGTCTATCCCTGATGGAGTTCGCCTGCGCGTGTGGGCCCTAAACGGCAACATAATTCGGTCATCATGGATTGTTCGTCCATGTCGAAACGGTTCGTCCCCAACGGATTCGGGAATTGGCTCTTCGTCTAGTTCAACAGTCATGGAGGACATGTGGGAACTATATGACGAGGGATACCTGGAGGGCAACAGGTTGTTGATGCCATTCTCTAGTAAATATATTGATATGGTTCATGATATACAGTCTAAAGCCATTGTTGAAGCAGCAACAATAGACTTTCTTTCTGGCAATAACTAGAAAGTCATATATCTCTCCGACGATCCGTTAGTCCGCCCTATATCGCTCATCTTTACTTTAATACTACTTGTAGACTCGTTTCAAGTTAAGCTATCTATTTACAGTAAGCACCTTGCTTTAGTATAGGGGAGGCTACCTCCATGACGCTTCAGCCTCGCTCAACATATCAGATAAATAATAAATTGTAGCTCCTTTAGCTCTTTTAGTATTAAGACTACAGTGACTATAATACCCTTACTACGCAATTAACTGATAGTTCTTTATAACACTATATTACTATTAAAACCTAAACTTTATAACAATTATAATAAAGATTATATATAGTAATAAGACTTCACCTTATTAGAGGATTTATTAAGCACTTAGCTTTACAGTTAGTTAGAGGACTTTAAATAAAGCTATTATAAATATGAGCTATAGAATTTTAGAAATCTACTAAAAGAAAATTGTTATAGCCTAATGCTAAGCCTCTTCTAGATTTATTGTGCTAAATAGTATACCGGTAACTCTTATGCTCCGCTATACGAGGCGCCCAGTCACAACTCACATGCTTATCGAGTCAGGTGCATTTCGACATTGGGCAAAGAAAATGCTCGTCTACAGCCATAAATAAGGCCCTTGTTAGTTTATGGAAGATAGCAGAAGTCTAAGTAAGCGAAATTAGTTGAGGATAATGAGATTCGACCATCTACTCCCGGTTCTCCCCCTCGCTGGGCTGACCCTTGGCTGCAACCACCATCACGACGACAAGAAATGGACTGCAGAAGAGTTGGCCGAACTCGAGGCAAAATGGGGTTTCGACATAAGGTCTTCCATCTCATGTTACCCCAAACATCGTGACTTACGATTAAACAGTGGGCATTCGGCGGCATTGGCACATTCGCGCACCTGAATCACGTCAAATGCCTCTGAGCCAACAGAGCCCTACGGCATCGCTATTATCGGCACTCCATTTGACACTGCCGTGACGTATCGACCAGGCGCACGATTCGGTCCACGAAGTATTCATCATGCCTCAGGTCGTCAACACTCGCTCCGCGGCTACAATCCTCGAGCAAACATCAATCCATATCAAAATGGGGCCAAGATTGTGGATTGCGGAGATATTCCTATAACACCTATCGATAATGATATTGCTCAAAAGCAAATGACGCAGGCTCTGGAGCAATTGGGAATGCGCAGAACTGTATCATCTCTTTCCTCGAAACCTAAGTTGTTCACGCTCGGGGGCGATCATAGCTTGACTTTGCCTGCCCTTCGAGCTTTGAAGAAGGTCTATGGTGATCGTGAGATCCAAGTCGTTCATTTTGATGGTATGTAAGCCCACACAAGTATGCATATATCTTGCTAACGCATACCTATAGCCCATCTTGACACTTGGAACCCTCACGCATATCCCTCTTATTGGGGAACAACACCATTCAACCACGGATCCATGTTCTGGCTGGCCAACCAGGAAGGACTTCTCTCCAACTCGTCATCCCATCTTTCCGTTCACGCGGGCTTGCGAACACGACTCACAGGCAAGCAAGACAACGAAGACGACACTGCGCAGAACTGGATCCGATTCTCAGCTGATGACTTCGACAAAATTGGTACACAGGGTATCATCGATGGCATAATGACGATTCTAGGCACCGAGAATCTAGTCTACCTCTCGGTGGACATTGACGTCCTCGACCCAGCCTTTGCGCCAGGAACAGGCACACCAGAGCCGGGTAGTTGGTCTACCCGAGAATTTATAAACATTCTTAGAGGTACCGAGGGTCTGAACTTGGTTGGCGCCGATGTCGTGGAGGTTTCGCCTATCTATCAGGGGGCAGGTGAAGAGACGTCTTTTGCAGCTGCGCAAGTAGTATATGAGATCTTGACGTGTATGGTCAAGAGAGGATTAAAGGATCTAGGAAGGTCGGACAAGGCTATCAAGGATGAGCTATAGTTATGCCTGCTCAACTTATCGCCACCACGAAAGCAAGAGTGAAGATATGGCTCCATCACACAACAGAGGACAGCTAGTCTCATCTGCATTTCGTGATAATGAGTCAAGCAAACTCTACTGATTAAAGCAATCATCATATAGTTTTGAGTTTTCGTCATAATTCATATTCTTGTAACAATCGACAGAATCTCGTCTCGTTGCATCCTGCCTCTTCTTCCTGTTTAATGCCTCAGAATCCTGGACGAGGATCACTTAGCGACCAAGTAGACCCTCCATCCCGCGCGACTTTTTCCCAACACCCGAAGATAGGCCTGAATAAACCAATGAACCCTTCATTGTCGTCGTCGTAAGACCATCCAGAAGCTCCAATCATACTTGTAGTATGTGGCTCCGAGGTTTCACTATTATGGGTAAAGTGAAGCTCGTCAGTATTATTGGCCTGGGCAGCAAGTAACGCAAGTGATGCCACAAGTCCCAGCCCTGCGGGTATAACGATTTCTTTAGCATTTCCGATACTTGAGTAATTGTCAAACGTCGCACGACCTTGACTGTCCGAGGTTTGCCGCGCCTTGGTGAACTGGATGGTTTCAAGCGTATGATACTTCTTTGAAACCGTGGCGTTCACACTGACGAGCTCTTCATTGTAATTTATGTACATAGAAGTACATGTACCTCGCTTTCTTCCAATACTAAGTTGGTGCCATTCACCGTAGCCAAGCTGCATGCCTACCACTTGCTTATTGCCACCAATCTCGGTGTGGTAACAAACGATCCTGTCGAGCTTTCCCTTATGCAGAGAGAACCAACTCGTTTCAAAGCGCGTTGTTTTTGGAGAAATGCCATCCCATAACCATCGAGGATACTCCATGTGCTGGTAGTATTGGATGTGGCCTTCATAGCCAGGGTTGTATCGCTCCCAGAGGCGAGTAGGTGCAAGTATTTTGTCCAGTTGCACTCCATATTGGGTATCAATATCATAGTTGAGTTGCTCGAACAACTTGGCTTTGCCCGTATCGGATAGAGCCCAATCCGATGAAATGGTAAGCTTGGACTGGGCACGCTTGTCTTCCACCTCATGATATGTAGACCCATTCATATATTTCCATTCCTCATGGGTAATCTCCTTCTTCCGCTTCTCGATGCATTGGCTTCTTGCTCTGGTAACTGTATCCTGGAAATCTTTGATGGCCTTTGCAAGATTCTTTTCATATTTGGCCTTTGACGAATCTGTACCGTCGATGTCCACGCAGTATTTGCAGCGAGTCCAAAGGGCAGAGATGTACAGCGTACCAAAGGGAATAATAAAGGGAAGGCAGTACCAAGGTGATTCGTTCTCCATAAACGAAGGCGCCTCGAGGCAGAGAAAGGTGAGCGTCGAGTGAAAGTTCCTGGCCTGGCTAAGTGGCGGTTGGTCCGTCCAGTTCTTGAGTACGAGGTAGATGCCGTGAAGTTTCTGTGTCATCATAGTGGCCTCATGCTGTTGAATCTTTTCGTCTACAAGAGCTTCCACCTTGCCCTTGATACTGTCCCAGATATCTGAGCCACCTGGCCAGAAGGCATCTAGCAAGCCCGAGAGCAATGAGCCAATAATAGGCACGTCGCTCAAAGCCGCGCAGATAACAACCTTGGTCACTTCGTCGACGTTATCCGAGTTGATATTCTCATTAGGGAGATACAGCCCTGGTGTACTAATAGATGCAGTCTTAAGGACATCGTGCGTTGTTTTGAGACCTTGGTTAAATTCGTCAGATATCATGTTTTCTGGTGTCGAAACTGAAAGTTAAAATAGATAGAATGTAAAGTAAGTTATACAGATACATAAGTCTAAGGATGATCTATATCCTTTATACTTATCTGTACCAGATATCACCGATAATATAACCTTTATGCTTATAGTTAGAAATCTTCTCTAGCATCTAGATTTCTCTAAACCCCACTGTGGCTTGATGCGTAAATAGTTCGAGACTCTATTAGTGCTAAGTATGGAGTGTCGACTGGCCAACGAGATACTTTAAAATTAGCCATAGTGCCATAACCCCGCCGTGGCTGGCTGTGTAGACCGTGTAAACAGTTCGAGACTCTATCAATTTTGTTTTACCGAGATGCCTAGATCTATCTCACCGAGTGGCGAGAAGTAGATGGCTTCAAATCAATCAGTTCTATTGATTCTACAGGAAAGCCACCAAAGCCCCAGCGATTTTCAGGCCCAACCCCGCTTTCCTCATCAGCAGGTGGTTGTATAAGCATATGAGCCGGTGTGAAGAAACGGCCATTCAAGAGGGTGTTGCAGGGTAGGCATTATCTCTAAGATCCTGGCGAACATGACTTGAACGATAGCAACACTAGACCAAACTTACGACAGCTTATCATATTTCAGTACGACCCATCTACCATTGAGGCATCAGTTGAGTGCCTCAGGAGGTCTCTGGCCTAGATTGTTGCCACCTGGTGAGCCAACAGACTAACACAGTCTGATCGCCACGAGAATTACCGCTTCGAGCTATCCTAGGCGGTCCCGCATTCATATTAGCGTAAGCGGCCCTAGCTCCCACTTTGAGCTGGAGTGATAAGCAGACACGAGAGGAGAAGTGAGGGACTGACCGGCCAAGCGCCCTTTCTACTTGACGTGAGAAATATACCTCCGTCCAGTACAGACGAACGTGTCTATGACAAAGAAGTTGCATCAGCCTAACAAAGGTCCATCATATTGGCTAACGTCACAAGCCCGCTCATCTTTCTGGGTGAAGACCGAACACAGGGCGTCAATAATGGATCTTGGACTAGATCTCCAAGGCGATGTGGTGGTGGTGACAGGCGCAGGAGGACAGATAGGCCAGGTCATCGTCGAAGCCTTTCTAAGCGCTGGCTGTTTCGTGGGCGGCTTCGATATCGACAAATCCAAGTTTGCCAAGCAACACCAGAACCTCTTCTGGGTTGCGGTCGACATATGGCTGCGATATGGAGCAACAGCATCATCCAGATCTATGCACTGAAACATCCCGACTACATTGTAAAAGAGGTTCATGTCTTTGTGGTATTTGTCATATCCACCTGGCTCGCCTGCTTCGCGGTCTGTTATGCTGGCCTGGCAATGCCTCTGCTCAACTAATTCGGCATCTACTGGCTCCCGATCGGCCAGCTCATCACGATCGTGGTCCTTGCAGCTGTACCTCTTCGAAGCGGGGGAAGCGGACATGCAAACTCGTCCTTTGTATGGCTTGAGTGGCAAGCTGACCTTGGATAACCCAACGTTATAGTATTCCTGGGCGGCATGTTGAACGGCGCTTACAGTGTCGGTTGTACTGCAGCTGTAAGCCACTTGGCTGAGGAAATACCCCGCCCGCAGAGAAACGTGCCTCTTGCGATGGGCCTTCAGGTTCTCACGGGCTTCATCACCGGCTTCTCGTATCTGATCGCTCTCATGTATTCCATCCATAGCTACGACAGGATCTTTGCGAGCCAATTCCCCCTTGCCGAGATTTACCTTCAAGCTACTGGATTAGCCTCCTCGTTCTTATGCAGACATGCATCGGGCTAAGCATCATTTGTCTTTATATCTCGTGTGGACGAACCTTGTGGGCATTGAGTCGCGACGGAGCAACGCCATGGCCATCAGTCTTTTCAAACTTCAACTTCAAGTTCGACGCACCCATGAATGCAACCATGGCCTCTGCAGTGCTCGTCACCTTGATGGGTTGCATTTACGTCACAAGCAAGACAGCGTTGAACGCTATTATTGGTTCGTTCATACTTATGTCTTCGTCTGCATGCACCGCAGCAATCCTTCCTCACCTTCTCACTGAAAGAAGAAATGTGGCATATGGACCGATGCGAATGGGTAGAAAGCTGGGTCTCGAGGTAAACGCGATTGCGAGCGCGCATATGGTGATTGCTTTTGTCATTTACTGCTTGCCCTTTTCATTACCTGTTACCGCCCAGAACATGAACTATGCTTGCCTCGTTTGGGGTGGCTCGACCTTGTTACTGGGTATCTACTGGCTGTGGAAGGGCAGACATGGGTATACAGGGCCTATTAGGGAGATAAACAACTAACACTGGGGCGGAAGGACATTGATACTACAGCACGTACTTGTTCAGAAAATTCCGTTAAGAGTATAGGTCTTGTCTACGCACAATTGACGATAATATGAGAACTTTTGCTCCGTTGCCTGGTCTATGGGTCAGCTGCTGAATAATGGCTTACTTCCTCTTTACCAAAATCAGCGCAACAGCCATCTTGGCCGCCAGAGCGGACGGCTCAATCGGCTCTCCACTCTCTTCCAACACCTTGCGAACCTTACTCATTAGGATACTAGTGGGATCCTTTTCTGTTCCCACGAGTTTGGGATTCTCTTTCTGCCAACGACTTACTGAACCGAAGGTTCCTACTAATCTCTCTATCCTCTGGACTTTCTTATCCACAGGTTCATCACTGGTGTCCTGAATGCGTTCATTTCTGCCTGCATTAGGGACGAAGCCTTCTTCAGCAGCGAGGACATGACGGGCAGATGCTTGCTGATCGTAAAACTTGGAGGTATCGGGATCATCCCAGGGCATCGGCAGATCGACATAACCATTTTGAGTGAGATGGGTGCCTGCCCTTGAGTAAGGGGCAAGAGCGTCCAGAAAGTCATTAAAGATAGATTGAAGTTCGGTGTTGCTGTTGAATGAGCCTAGACCGTCTCGATTAGCATGCAGCAGCCGTGAGAGAAGTATTTCTGCATACCCGGTTGTCTGAAGACTGTCCATATCGCGACAGTTCCTCCTGGTTTCAACACCTTGGCTGCTGCAGCCCAGAATCTCGGCATATCGAACCAGTGAGCCTGGAGACCGTTAGTGAATACAATTAGGTTGAGCATGATATATATACCGCAGTCGCAGCTGTTATCATATCTACAGAGGTATGAGGAATTTGATTGATCTTGTCAATGTCTTCAGCCGTGCTCAATTTGTATACAATTGGATCGCCAGTGCGAGTTTTTCCTCCAAGTTCAGTAGCTGTTGTGATCATACTCGCTCCCGGATCAGCACCGTAAGCAACATCGAAGTGCGGTGCAAGCTTTTGAGTTGCAGTGCCTGGTCCACATCCGACATCCAATACACACCCAGTCCCTCCATCGGTGGATCTGTGATAGTTGAGAATGAAGTCGATAAGAGCGTCAGTGTATCCGAGTCGCCCCGCAGCGTAGTCGGAAGCTTGGTCGGTAGTGTAGTTTCGAAAGGTGACGTCTCGTGGTTCTGAGATCTCTGACGCCATAGTTGGTAGTATGTTGAGGATATCTGTTCTCGTGTAGTTTCCTATAGTGATGGACTTTCCTTCAATGCGGGGAGCGGTGTTATAAACCTGTCGGGCCGGACATCGGGACACATAGTAAGCACCGGTTCCGACGAGATGACGTACCCAAAAAGGTGACACCGCTCCCAACAATATGCCGCTCGGTCACTATGGACATTTCAGCAATAAGTGTTGATAGTTATGGCCTGGATGAGTAATTGCATCGGTCAGATTATTCGCTACCCATAAATGATGTAGTCACGACTGGGCTTATCAAAATGCATGGGTGCGTGCCATACGTGACTATCACTCACTACGCTTCATGAACGCGTGACCTCAGCGTTTTGCGAGTCGCTACTCGGCGACATTGAGAGCAGGGCAGTTATCTTATGTATGAAATATGAAAATAAGATCTGGTACCCGCTGAAATAAGATCAGCAAGGTTAATATTATAATTGTCGCTAGTTGATAGTACTATTGTGCCGCTAATGGACGCTATTGAATTCCATAACCGAATGTCGCTATAATTACCAGTAGCCCCAAACCATTCTCGGCTCTAGATCCAAAAAGAAAAAAAAGAAAAAAAGAAATTACATCCTCTCAGGAGACAGCGCCACTAAGAAAACAAGTATTCTATAAAGAGCAGACCCTGCTGTTGAATCCTTGCTCCTGACTTTTTCTCCTTCATCTCCACAGTGTCAATTCTTTGACGTCCGGTCTTTACTTCACATTCATCGTGTTTTCTGACCTTGACCATGGTTGCCATTCGCTCGTTTTTCATACTGTCCGCAGCCACTGGAATTGCGTCTGCTGGAAAATGCAAGCCTGAAAGCCGTTCAAGCTCAATCGTGGGGGTATCCAGCAGCACAGTATCCGCCAGCGAAACCGCCTCGGCCTCAGCCAGCCTGATCGAGTCTACCACCACTCTGGCTGATACCACCGCAGAAACGAGTCTTACAGAGATGGCTTCTAGCGCCACGTCTGCCGATTTCAGCACAACCGAGTCCAAGCCCACGACGTTGCTTACTTCCTTCACCACGGCCGAAACCACTACAATTCAAGCCGCAACGACGACAACCACCCTGGCACCCGCTGACCCCACGTGTCCCTCAACAGTTGAGCAATGCGCAGGTGACTCGGCGGTGTTATGTGATGTCCAGCTCAGTGATTTGGAACTAGCAGGGTTCTCCAAGGATATTCTTGAGTGCGCCTCATTCTGCGATGATGATGATACTTGCGCCGGCTTCTCCCGTGTCCGCTCGAGCGGAGGATGCTTCAAGGCCATTACTCTTATCGTCGGCGTCACGCAGACGGACAAACTGGGATGGGACAGTGGTATCAAGGGAAGCTGTGGACAACAGACCCGGCCCACAACTACATCTTTCACATCCACTGCCGAAGCCGCTACAACCGGAGTGGCTACAACCACAACTGTAGCAGAACCCGTAGGCAACTGTCCGCCGGAGATACCCGATTGCCCTCTATAGTTGTTCTCTTGTTGTGGGGTTGTCTTCTTATTAGCCTTAAAGCTGAAATAGATAGGTTGTTTAAGGATTTTGTTATACTAATGTCCTTAAAGATATTTAGATTTCTTTAATTAAATATAAAATATTAAATATAAAAAGCGTTAAGTATAGCTATTATATATATATATAAGTATTAAGACTAAAGCTTTAAATAAACCTTAATCTTTCTATATTTACTATAAAACTGACTAGTATAGAAATATAACAGATTGGTTCCTAATTATAGATAAACTAAGCTATACTAGGTTTATTATTAGCAGATTACAAAGAACATAATATTAAGTATTATTAAAGTATTATATTTCTTAATAATAAATTTAATACATATTAAGCTTAATTAATATAAAGAAGTTTTATTAATAGTTAGTAAGCTAGAGTTTATAAAAGTGTAAATGAATATATTCTATATACTAGAAGTAGATATATAGAAGTGATATAATATAAGGTTATTATCAGTCCTGGAACGACGCGGTCCTGGAGCGCTATTGTTCCTATACTTGTCAGTCCTTGCCTAGTTGGTTGCTTGAAGTGGGGTTTTTTGTGGGGTATACATGACATAACTGCTGGGATCGTAATAAAGTTTCTTAGAAGTCATTAGGTATTAATTAAGTATTTTAGTGATTTCTATATATTTTCGCTTTCTAAGTAGTTTTTCTATTTCACTAAGTATTCTCTTTTGCTATTTCTTATTTATATCTCCTTAATTACTTTAACTTCATAGACTTTTAGTCTATTAATTTCTTCTAGTTTATTACTAATTTTAATATAAATTATATTAGCTATTGACTCTAATAGTATAATATAGAAGATCTTATAAAATCTGACTTTTATTAATAAGTCTAATTTATAGTTATTCTTTAAGATCTTCTTAATTACCTTATAGAGTCTGATATATTTAATATTAAGTTTATAACTTAGTTATTTTATAATAATGTTTTTTATAGATAAATATACTATATTTCTCTCCTTAAAGATTAGTCTTTCTAGCCTTTTAGAGTTATAATATTATTATATCTATTTATTAATAAATTCTAGTTCTATTCAGAGTTTATTATATATATTTTTCAGATCCTCGCTTTTAATAATTACTATAGAGTTAGCGATTTCGGTTTCTTATATATTGTAGTATACTTTTGGATTATAGCCAAAATTGGCTTTAGATAGTATAAGTCTTATACTTTCATTATAAGCAGTATTATATACTAACTAAGTATATAGTAGCTTTTTAACCTAATTATTCTATTTATTTATCTACTTAAGGTCTAAATACTATTATAAGTCTATAATTAACTCTTAAGTAGGATATTAATATTTACTAAAACTTATTAATAAATATTATATCTCTATCTATTAAGATCTCTTTTAGTAATCCTTATTCCCTTACTATTCTATTATAGAATATATAGGCTATAACTTCTATATCTATTACCTCTCTATAGAGTAAGTAAATTAAAAACTTTATAAGTCTATTCACTATAACTATAATACTATTATAAAAGATTCTAATTAAAAGTTCTTTTAATAATAATAATTTAATTATAAAATCTATCATAATTAAACTCTATAGTACTTCTATAACTTTAAGTAATTATAATTCTCTATAAGGTTTATATTATTATGCCTTTATTCTAGTATAGATATCATATTATTTAATAACCTTTTTAATTAGATTTCTTATCACTTTATATCTATATTATAGGAGTCTCTTAAAGGTTTTTATAACTCCTTAATATCTATATAGGGAGTAAGTATAAAATTCTTATATAAACTCTTCTAGTTCCCTTAGAATTTCTCTAGTGACTGCTATCTATATCTATCCCAGAGGTTATATTTATTAAGTGAATTAATATTCTCCCTTCTCATTCTTTTCCAATACTCATTCACCTATCTTATTAATATTATTATTATAGTCTAGTCTTCTATTAATTGCATTTACTCTTCTATTTTCAGATCCCTTATAATAGATAATTATAAAATTAAACTTATATAGATATTCTGCATAGTATAGTTATTATTAGTTAAGTTTATATATTATAATAAAGTATAAAATATTCTAATAGTCTATATATACCTTAATCTAGTATTTATTTCCTATAAAGTAGTATCTAAACTCTTTAAAGCAGTTAATAATTACTAAGAATTCCTTATTATAGATCAGGTAATTAAGTTCTGCTCTATATAGCTTATATAAGTAAAATGCAATAGAGTATAAGTATCTTGATTTATCTCATTATCTGATTTATCTTCCTAGAACGAAGTCTAATAAATCTATTTCTAATTTAATTTCTTTTTCTAGATCAAATATAACTAGAACTGATTTACTAAAAATACTCTTTTTGAGCTACTTAAAGGCTTTCTAAGCCTTATCATTCTATTTAAACAGCTTATCCTTCTTAGTGAGTTCTGTTAATAGGTTAGTAATCTTACTGAAGTCCTTAATAAATTATCAGTAATAGTTAGTAAATCCTAGGAATGCTTATATTTCCTTAATATTATTAAGTTCCTTCTATTTTATTATTATTAAGATTTTCTTTTATTCTATTCTAATTTCACTGAGTATAATAGTATATCTTAAGAAGTCTATCTTTATAATATAAAAGTGACTCTTTTCTAATTTAACTAATAGCTTAGTATCTTATAGTGTTTTCAAAACCTTATAGATATATTCCTTATGTTTTTCTTTATTATCTAAGAAGATTAGGATATTATCTAAGAAGATTAAGATATTATCTAAGAAGATTAGGATATTATCTAGGTAATAGACTATAAAAATATTAAAGTATTACTAAAGTATATTATTAATTATCTGCTGAAATGTTGTGAGTGTGTTAGTGAGACTAAAAGGCATTATTAAGTATTTAAATAATCTAAATCTAGTCCTAAATGCTATCTTTTATTTATTTCCTTTCTTAATATAGATAAGATTATAACGTGGTTGATAAGCGCATGCACTAGATAAGTGCATACACCAAAAATCCCTCACCTTATAACATTTCTATCTAATCACATACTTCTCAATCACTAAGCATGTCTCAATCATCAGATGAAGCTAGAATACTTCTAGCACTTCAAGCCCATCAAAATAACCCAAAAT
>JABEEM010000046.1:0-78196 GCA_013363185.1 Fusarium secorum
GCGTAGTTGTTCTTGGCGAGCGACCTGACGACTTTGCGCACCAGTGAGGCGACCTCGTAGGGTGCTGGGTGGTAGACCGTTTTTTTTCGCGGCGGTCTTCAAAGAGACCCCATTCTTGACGTCTGCAATGGCATTTTCTAGGTCGTCCGCAGAGTATACCGGCATTGTAGAAGTAAAAGAAGAGGATGAAGAAAGAAAAAAGTGAATTGAAGAAGAACTCGATTTATCGTGGATTTAAATACTGGTGTGGACGCGTCTGAAGACGTGTCTGAGGCGGGGGTCGGTTACCAGGGGGGGTCGGTTACATGGGTGCTTGACTTATGTAGGCGCTCTAGGGGAGGAAAGAAAACTCAGGACCTTGATCCTAAATGACAAAAAGACTTAGGTAACTTGGCCTAAGCTTAGGGGACTCTTTGCCAAGTTTATTCTAGCACCCTCTTCTAAAGTCTCATAGTTTCTTGCTCCCCGAGGGCGCTGTGCTGCAGTTTCATAGTTATGCACCAAGTCTCGATAGGACCAGCCGGGGGAAGAAAACACAAGACTACCTAAGGTTTGGTGTAAGCTGGGCAGCCGGGGAGAAGCAAGAAAACTTAACGTTAGGACCTCTAGCCTAAAGGGAAAAAGGATTGAGTTAACTCTGATAAGGCTTAGGGAAGGAAGTTTAGTATATTTTAGGTTCTGTTCATACTAAAGTTGTAGGATGTCTTCTAGGTTTGCCGAATACACTCGTCAAAGGATACTGCACCAACCTCCACTTGAATCAGTACCGACGCTACCCTCAAAAACACCGACATCTAGCCAGGCCTTCTTGACTTTCTTCGCATCAGCCGACCCGTACAGCTCTTGCGCACAGTCTACTGTGGCAGTTGCAAATTGCTTGAACGTAGACTTGGGAGGGATTTTGCCCGACCTCAAAGCTGCCCACCAAATCTTGCCAGCCTTTTCCTAAGAGTATCCGCCGAACGAGACAGAAACTAGATAGAACGCTTTGTTGGGGATCCCGGAATATATGTGGACTCCGCCGTTATCCTCGAATGTTGTCCTGAATTGCTTCATGTGCCCAACCTGCGGATCTTTGCCAAAAACCGGATCGTCGTAGGCAGTTCCAGGCTCCTTCATGCTTCGCAGAGCAGTGCCCTTGACTCCAGGAAGAATGCAGTCTTCGCCGATTAACCAGTCTGCAAAGTCCGATTTCTCGTCCTGAACCCTTTGCTTCACCATGATGCCGAACGCATCCGAGACATGCTCGTTCAGAGCACCGGCCTGACCATAGTAGTCGAGAGGGCTTGTGTGCTCTGTAACTGCGTGTGTAAGCTCATGGCCGATGACATCGATGCATCCGGTAAAGTTGTTGAGAAACTCGCCGCCGTCGCCGAAGACCATCTGAAGCTTTTCTGGGTCCCAGACTAGATAGATATTGTTAGTATAAGTCAAGTAAGTTCACTGCAATTGCTACTCACAAGCATTTTCGTATTGTTTGCCAAAGTGAACAGTACTGATGACGTCCATATCCTTGTTGTCGATTGACAGCCATTGGAAGAACTTTTTGTAGAAACCCAACACGAGTCCGACGTTGTCGAAGGCCTCATTGACAGCCTTATCAGAAGATGGCTTGCTTGTATCGGCTTCCGTTTTCCCGTTGTCGCGGATGAGGTCGCCAGGAAGCTTACCCTCGTTTGAACTCTCATGTATGTCATACACAGCACGGTAGGGAGGGTCGTCCGTAGCAGTTAGCGATGCATGTGAGGTGCCGGGTTCTGTGGACTGCGAAGAGCCCAGCGCCTGTTGTGCCCCTCTGACTTTTCCGATAATAGTTTCAAGATGATCAAGGCTCTTTTGGGCCCTTGCACGCTGAGCATTGTCGGCTTGATCTGAAGCGATGACATTTCGAAAGAGATCAGGAGGAACGATCTGCCGCTGGATTTGGTTGTACGACTTCAAATACTGCTCCCGGCGCTCCTGGCAGTTTTTCAAGAACTTCTCTGTGTGTGCAAGAGATGTTCGTGCTATCTCTCGGTGCTCGGGGGTCGTTGCTTTGCTCTTCGAGATAGCTCGGAGGAGGTGGGGAGGAACAGCAACCATGATGAATATTGAATATGAATGATTGAATGTGAATACTAACTTAGACTGTGATATGGGGGTTTGAAAGAGAGAAAAGAGACCAGGTCGTGAGATCAGGTCGGGAGATTTAAATACCTGCGAGGATGTGGCTTCCATAATAATCTATGGATGGTATCAGGAAGGCATGCCTCAGTGAGAAAGGTCCTCTAAGGTAACTTTAGACTGCCTTACCTACCTTAATATGCTCTAAATCCTAGGTAAGTTTTGTCGAGTTCAACCGATGCGACGAACACGGAGGCGTTGGGTTCACAACAGGAGCAAGATGAGAACAATAAACAGGATATTACCTTAGTTACCTAACTCGCCAATTCTTTCCGTCATATTTCCACTTGACGCTTTAGCCACCACGTTATGTTATGCTGATAAAGCAAGTGGTCGATGGTGAGGAATACTTATTACTTCTTATATGGTTGGTTAATGCTTATTTCTGGGAAAGGGGGCTATGGGAGAAAAGAAAATTCAAGACCTTGATCCAAAATGATGAGAAGATTTAGGTTAACTGAGCATAAGTTTAGGATACCTTTGCTGAGGTAAGCTTAGGATGCCTTTGCTAAGTTTAGGAAACCTTTTATAAAGTCTATTTTGGCACCCTATATTAAGGTCCGATGTTTTCTTGCTCCCCGAGGGGGGATTCAGGAGGCGTACAGAGATAGGCATCAAACTCTCCAGGCATCGGTCCGTTGCCTTGATGTCATCCTGTCTCTGGTAACCAAGTGATCAATCTCATGCACTGATCTCCAGTGTCAGTCACTGTAAGACAGGATTAACTACTATCACCTGGAGTTGTATGCACCCTTGGTTCTTTAAGAGTTAGCCAGTTACATGATCCCTTTGTCGGGAATGATAACTACACAAGTTGGAACAATTCTCGCAGGACGTTGACGAAGTGGCAATGCCGCTTACAATTATCGGTGCTCCTACGTTATGTAAGCAGTATCGAAAGTCGAAATGGTAAGGAGTTTGTTGCTGAATGAAGTCAACAACTTTACCGGATGCATCGATGTCATCGGCCATGAGCTTACACTATCTAGTATGTAATTGACTCTTATTTGCTTTGACTTCGTACTCCTCTGTGAATTCTCTAGTGTCCGAGATCCTTAGTATTGTAGCTGTAAAGAAACTACATGTTATGTACATGTAAGGCCATGAGAAAAGGCATGATTCGAACACATAACCTTCGCAGCAAAAAGGTGAGATAATGGCCGAGAATTCCGGGCTAGCGAGTTTAGCTATGACTGGCATGCCCTTCCCAACTAGACCATTCATCTCTAGGATCCTGTCTCGAAAGTACTGTAGGTAATTACGCCTTATAAGAGGTTCAGCTCTTGATTTCTATGCCACCTTGAAAGAGAAAGTCTGGTGTTGCAAGAAGTTTCTGGGTAGGTTGCAGGGATGCAGGGGAGTTTTTATACTGAATGGCGCGCCATAACCTTTGGGGTACCTGCATATCCGCTCCACCCATACACGGGGAATCCTTGCGCTTATCCCTTTTGTGATAAACCTTGAATCATGGATGCACAATCAGTGCAGCTGTCAGCTAACATTCATTTATTCACTTTCACACCTGAGCAATCGTGATGCAGGAAGCAAAGACGCAAATAAGTGAGACCCAATTGGAACCACTTCCACCAAAATATGCGGCTCACCCAAAGACAACAACAGCCATGTCTCACTCCCTTCAGCCAGCCGCATTTCTGAGCACACCCTCACAGCCCAAACAATACTATTTTCTCCGCCAAGCACTCTAATTTCCCTCAAGTTGACGATCATAGATAAGCTCAAGATTACGCATCCGCCAACTCCTCAACTCAGCAGATCAATGGTCTTGGCGTTTTCTCTTTGACCATTGGCAATATCTTGGGGTGTTGATACTCCCTTGATTGACACCTCCTCTTTGTTACACGGCCCTTGCATGTCACCCTTTATTCTGCATATGCACGTACAACCCTCCAATACAAACCGCCCAGCTTGGTCGAATGCAGCCCAGACTCATTGAATCTCGCGTGCGTCAAAGTACATCACCAAAAGTAAACAAGCCAAAGGGTGGTTTCAGCAAAACATGCTGCTTCTATTCCATTCGAAAAACAGATTCTATCTGCAAAAGGTATCGTGCGTAAAAAGTGGCATCTAATAATATGCAATGCGTCATCCAATCCAATCCAAAGTAGTAATTCATCCAAGCCATGTCTGTCTTCCTCTGTCAATGTGTCATAGCCCATCTCTAGTTGAAGCTTTCGTACAAAAAATCACAAGCTCATCCATCATATGCCCTGTGCATATCTCCCCCTCCCAAGCAAAGCAAGAAGGGGGAAATTGGGCCAAGATGCTTGGCTTGAAGCCAAGTTTTGGTCCGTCTCGGCGGGCTCAAGAGAGCAGGTCCTCATTAAAAATCGCTAGGTTTTGTTGTTCAAAAACGTGATGTTTGCTTGCCAAGAGCCCTTTTCCCATGTGTGTTGTTTTTGTTATGGTTTTTCTAACGCTTTTTTTTCCTTTGCCCGTCTCTTTCTTTGTCATGAAGTCGCCCTCATTCCAAAAAATACTTCCGAGTGATGAAAAGGTTGGGTTGCCTTGGCAAGCATGTAAGGATCGACTCGAAGTAAGGTAATTAGAATGGTCTGCTTTCCGCCTGTAGGTTGTGAAACTCTACATGCTTACAGTGACCCCGAAAGAAGTAATTGTAGAAGCAGAAGTGAAGATCTAGATGAGGATCTGGGCAACCATGAGGCCAGCGAACGCGGCAACGACGCTGCCGGCCATGCGAGAGCCAGAGTTGACCGGAACGGGTGTGGTGGCGGGCTCAGAGGGAGAAGCACCAGAGCCAGTGGCTGTGGCAGCTCCGGCACCAGCGTCAGACTCAGATCCGGAACCAGAGCTGGAGCCGGAACCCTCAGTGGCTGTGGCAGTAGCCTCGGCCTTGGTGCTGGTGGCAGTGGCAAAGGTGGTAGCGACCTCGGAGGTTTTGGTCTCCTTGGCAGACTCAGTCTTGGACTCCTTCTCAGCGGACTTGGTCTTGGACTCGTGAGCGCTGGTGGTCTCAACTGCGGAGGTGGTGGCCTCAGCAGTCTTGGTCTTGGTAGGCTCGGCAGTCTTAGTGGTCTTGGAAGCCTTGGAGACTGTGGTGCTGGTGCTGGTCTTGTCATCGTCGTTGTCGGAAGAAGTCTTCTCAACCTTGATGCTGGTCCAGTCACCGGTCTTGTCAGTGTAGACGTACTGCTTAGCGCCCTTGTTCTGGCCAGGAGCGTCCTTTCCAGCGTAGTCAATGATGGTCACGCTGCGGTAGTAGGCATCAAAGGGAGCATCGTCGAAGTCAGTGTAGCCGCCAGCCCACTCTCGGGTACCCTCGTTGCTGTTCTTTCCACCAGCAACCCAAGTACCAAGCTTGACCTGCATAGGAGTCTGGGGGAAACCATTGGCACCCTGGGCATCGGCAGCGTTCAGAGTTCGGACAACGGCATCGTCAATGAGCCAGTCAATCTTGGTGGAAGTCCACTCAATGGAGTACTTGTGGGTAGTGGTAAGAGGAGCAGCAACGGCATGGTACTGAGCACGGTCGTATGTGGTAGTGTCGCCCTTGCTGAAGTAATTGGACTGGACCTGAGCATCATCGCCGCCAACCCATTCCCAGTCAACCTCGTCGAGGTCGTCAGACTGGAGAACGGCGGAGGTAACAATGCCCTGGCCCTTGGCAGCCTGGACGACAACATCGACACGACCAAAGAAGAGGTAGTTGTCGGATCGAATTGTAGGAGCATCGGACTCCTTGTTGATGCGGAATAGAGCACCGCGGTCGCTATACTTGAGTTCGGTTCCAATCATGCCGTGGAAGGCATCACATGCACCCTTGGCCAAGTCGCAGTCAACCTCGTTATCGCCAAAAGCAGGATCAGCGGGGCATGCTGTGATAATGTCAGTGTCTGTGCATGTTATCTGTAGTAAATGTTTACTCACTCTTTTTCAATGGGTTGCAGTCAGTGAAGGTCTGAGCAGAAACCATACCAGCACAGGCAAGAGCCATGGCGGCAGTAGTGAAAGCTTTTGAGAACATTGTATCGAGTATGTGTGATGGTGATTGCTGTTGTATGCTTGTTGTATATTTCAATCTCAAGGTGTTGAGTTGTTATCAAGAGGTGTCTTGAGCGATGGAGTGACAACCACTTGTAAGCTGTATGTGTAATAGGTCTAGGTATATACCTGAGCGAGAGTGTATAATATAGCAAGCAAAAGACAGTAAACGGAGGTGAAGAGGTATCAAAAGGTATGAAGATAGTGAAACTGAGAGAGGGAGAGGTTCAGGTCAATGAATGGAGACGTTGGTGTTTTAATGGCAGCGCCCTCCCTCTGTCTCGGCGCCTGTAGATGACTAGAGACGTCTCTAGACTAGAGGCGCCTCGGGTCCGGGTGGATCTGGAGGAGCCTCAACCCCTGACCCTGACCCTGGTCCTGATCCTGGCAGCCAAGGGAAGCCGAGCTCTGGAGCTTGCCAAGTTCGTCTTAGGGGCAGCTAGGGGCTCGTTATTGATCCATGTGCCCCTGTCATGCCACAGAACATGGGCTTTTCCACTGAGATTCCGGTTTCGAGCGAGACATGATTCACCCAAGAACAAGACATTTCTGGGCGTTAGGCAGTTGGCGGCTGAGACAAGAAACCGCCACGATCCAGAACCGGCGGTTTCTACTGTGAGCCAGTGAGTTTAGGTGCTTAGTCGCTGATGAGAAATTATTATGGTGGAGGGTCTTCTGGAAAAAAGCTGCCAGTTGATTGATGTAAGCCACTTTCTTTGTGGCTAGGGTAACAAGCATCAACACAACACAAAGCGCTCGACTCGCCCAGAAGCCCACTATGAGATGCCGATCTACCGTTCAGTGTATCCGAGTGACAATATTCTTAGATAGCATCACCTAAACTGGCGAGATGAATCACTGCGGCAAACTGAATCTTGGCTTTTGGTCGCCTGAGCTAACTCGCATCCACACTTGGACACAATACGAATTCTCACATGGCCAATATCCCGTCCCGATAACTCTTAGCTTCTTGGTACAGGCGATCACCATGTCAATCAGACACTAAAGATACTTTACTATACGGACTCGAGCACCAACCCGTTGAGATCTGCTGTGACTGTGGTAATGGGTGGAGAGACGCTGGAGATCAATGAACTATGACGTTTGTAGTTTTCGTATAATCCTCAGATCATTCTTTGTAAGAAAAATTGTTCATTCGAGTTTGAGTGTGAATTGTTGTGATGACGAGGCGCTCTAGACAAGTCTTTTCCTGAAGCAGAACTCGTTCACGGCTCAGCCAGTCAGAGGCACACAGTTCCTGACGATCACCCTGTTCTGACACGCACCGTCTAGAGATTCGTAAGTCAAACCTCCCTAACCTCAGTGTCTGGTTTCGGAAAAAGGCATGGCAGAGACTGGGAATAACCACCAAAATTCCAACGAGGGGCAGCAGAACACGAGCACTCTCCCCTCCCCAACCTTTTACAGACATGCAGATTCATTCGACGATTCGTAACGATACTGATATGCTCGGCAAGTTTTCCGTTAGCCCTTCACCTTGTGGTGATAAGGGAAATGGGGAAACAGGGGGGCCCTTGGGCAATGCGCATGGGCAGAGACAGGATGGAAAAGGGTGGGTAATGCCAGACGAGAGGCGCAGGCTATCTCGAGCTATTCCGGCCTAGTCTGGACCCCTGAAGGAGCTGGAGCTGGAGCTGCACCTCTTTTCGAGTCAACTTGTCAGAAGGTGTCGCACAGCATCTGGTTCATGCATGGAAGGGAGAGTGTCCCAGGGTTTTGGTTTGACTAACAATCCTCCACGTCCTCCACTCACTGTGCAGTAACTATCTTTGAGAACTCACAGACTGATTTGGTCGTTCTCAATATGGACCGTAACAGAAGCAACACGAGATTGCGTCCAAGATGGTCTGCTTGGCGTATGTCACTAGTAGTGAGCACCCCAAGGCCCAAGTCACTCACTCACTCACTCGCTCACTGGTGTGTTGGGTCAGGGTATCAGATTACGCATCGTATATTCCCCCAAATTGCTTCTCTTGGTCAAACATTGGCACTATCAAAGCGATAAGCCAAGGGCAATGGCCTCTATTGCTTCTGCCCTGCCCTGCCAGAGGGACAGACACAGACACTCGCCCTCGCTTGAGCCCGGTTCAGTGCCGGGTTTCCATCGAACCCATGCACGTATGCATTCTCCATCTTTCATCTGCTCGTCTCGTCTCCATCTTTCCCGAGAGTCCGTGTTGATCCAGAACAAAATCGAATGGGTTCATTGATCAAAGAATAGATTTCGACCCGCCTCGACGTCACTATTCCCACTTGATCTGGGCAATCCATGTTGGCACAGTAGCAGCAACGTTGCAAAAAAAAAAGTAAGATAGCGAAAACCCTAAGAGACAAAAACACGAGCCTCATCACGAGGTCTAGAGCTAAAGCGAAGCATAACATGCCAATGGCACTGGACCTCGCCGGACAATTTTGGGCTCAGCCCGCCACATGATATCGCCTCTGTCCGTAGCTCGATAACGTGTTCTAATTTTATTCTTCACCTTGGCCTACCTGAGTTAGCCCTTGGCAGTCCCGTCGGCCATCTTTTGGGAGCATTCTCGCCCAGCCCAATTGCCGCTTAGTTACTCACTCATATGACCATCCTTTCAGGGCTCTAGGCCTCCAAAGAGTTTAGGCCGAGCCGGGCTTTTGAGCTCGAATCAAATGCCCTGCCGCCCCTCTCACTGTAACGCTCGATCTGGGGGGCGCTTGAAGGTCCCTGAAAGAGGGAAGATGACTTGATGAATGTCATCGCGGGCGGGTTATGCCTGTGCCTGTCATTAATTAATTGCATTATTAAGTTTGTCATTGTACGATTCTATAAGTGCATCTGACTCTGATGTGTTTCTGACTTCTCAATCCTCTGTTTCACTGTGTCGCATTCATCATCTTGAGGGAAACATTCTATCCGCTTGCATAAGACATATCCTTATGCGATACAGCCAAGTGAAACTGCGTCATGCCAAATTGGCTGACAATATTCATCACCTCGGTATTGACTTCACTCAACAGACGATATACACAGCACCAAGATAACATCATCCCAACAAGAGAATGTTTTGCAAATCCTCATTTCAGGCCCTGTCTTTTGCTTCTGCTCATCACGTCCGTCTATCTCAGATCATTACTCTCCTCACAGTGCCAAGCTAAAGCCCCCCTTGGTCTAAAAGTGACCCCGAGTTTCAGAGTCTCGAGATGCTCACCGAATCATCCAATCGAAGTATTGATTGCCCTTCAGCAAAGGGCGTTCTGACGCGCGGTATTTTCTTCCCAAGCTTCCCCATTTGAGTGACTAACGTTTTCTTTTCACGTGGATTCACACCGACACGAGGTGATCGACATGAACATGTCTATCATCTCGGTTTTCTTGACGTTTTCGGTTGATACCTCGTGTATCTGTTCCTTCACGGTTCCTTTCCGTTCTTTACTGTGATGTTTCCATCATTCGATGCAATTCAGTTCAGCTTCTCGTCTAGCAGCAATTCGGCCGGTTGCCTCATTCCAGAGCCGATGCCCGAGAACCCCCATATTTTCAACATCATTGTCGTCCTACCCACCAGATGATTGACATTGACACCCAATACTATACCTTGCCTGTCACTTTTACCCTGACGGCTGATCTTAACACACAGTCTTCAATAACTGCAGCCCTGGTGGAATCGTGTCCCATATTGATTTTTATCATGTCAGCGCTTTCAAGCTGAAGATGGCATCGTTCAGGTATTGGCAAAGATTCATCGTGAAGGTTTCAATTACTACTCGAAATCATGCACTCGTAACCTGAGACGAAACCATCTCGGATCATCTCCTTTCCCGGTATCGCATCCGACACAAGCTGTTGTGTTTGGACGGGATATCATATCATGTCAAGGGATCTCTATCTGAAACCCCGATTATGCGAAACCCTCATTTCATTAATGTTAAGGAACCTCACTTTGGGCAATCAATCCGTTACCCCAGTCTCTCATTGGACTTTCACCTACAAGAAAGGAAGGACAATAAAGGACTTGGGTCATACGATGCATGAATGTGACAGTTCGGTCCTAGTATTGTTCTTGAACTCTTCGTATTCCCAATTGTAAAGTTTATGCTTCCGCTCCAATCATTAATTGGAGCAATAAATGCACCACCGAATACAGAGTAGTGCCAAGATTGTCATCGTATAGTGTGGCTGTGTGAGTCTTCACATATGACTGGCTACCCTAAGCTTAAGATGCTCCTGTCGAAGGTAAAGATGCTGTATAGCAATGGTCTACCAGCTACCTATACAGCCAGACACCTACACTGAAGTACAAGAAAGTAATTTGTCTGCTTGTGATTGCGTGAACAACAGTGTCACTCAACTGTGGTCAAGAGCCAGCTTGAAGTAACATCAAGGTAGCATCCTTTCATTTATATGATCTGCAATGATGGTTGTTGATAGATACAACGGCGGGAAACGACGATCATGGTAAGGTTGCACCGTTCTATGTTGCACTGAAAAGTTAGTGCCTATTCATCCGGAAGTATGATTAAAGTTCGTCAAGCTGTCGATACGAGACATCGTTTGTTGCATTGAGCTAAGGTATCGCTAGACGAAGGCCTTCGACATACCTGACAGCAACGAGCCATCATATATAAATAGAATTGAACATATATCTGTGACTTCAATATCACTGTCTATAATCGTGATAAGTTCAAGTGCATTCATCCACAGGTCTGATTGAGAAGTTCATCGAAGGAGTGTCTGGGGAACACAAGTAGTGGCTATCCACAAAATTACGATGTTACCGTAGATTTGTAGTGCCTCAGACATTTCGCTTAGATAATGTAGTATGAGTGTCAATCTATTTATACATAAAATTAATGGGCTCAAATTCCGTTACGATTATTGCCGGCGTATCGGAGGGCGTTGGTTCGATTAATTTCGCTGAGAGGCATTCTATCGGGGTCTGCAAGGTTGGACTATACAGGCGGCCAGAAAATGCCCACACGTCTACATCCGACTAGAGATGGTCCGAATGGTAAAGATGCGTCGAAAAAAGATGAATCAAAGCACCGTGGGCAATGAATTTCGGCAATATTGTGGTCAAGCCAGAAAGAAAATCACGCAACCGCTCCCAAGGAGAGGCTAAACCATATCACTTCAGTCATAAAGATAATACTTATCTAGCCTGACACTTCGACATATCTGGTTTGACTTCAGACAATCCTCAAGATTTCAACCTGATCCATTTCCTAAGGGCATCACTCCGTTCTTCCATGCACTAGATACCGAGGACTAGTATCTAAAGAACTCGGCATACGAGAATAGGAGTTACTACTCAAAATAAGCAGTGCGATGCACATTAGCTAACTAATGAGTATTTAAAAATCAATTAAGAAGGTTTCCGCAGCGGAGATAGGATAGCGGTAATGTCATTCGTGAGTGTCGTAGCAGATTTGATCAAGTGGCCGTAAGCATCAGCAACTTACCAGTTATCAACCACGGAACGTTTACCAGCCAACACCACTGGAGTCTCCAATATCTCAGTTTCTTTAGAGGACTAGCTCTTATGGCCTTCTCATGCTTGGCTTGCCGACTGCAAGCTGGACGCCGCCTCATGCAGACCAGATCTTCGGGACGGAGACTACTGCACGCTTGCATGTAGTTTAGCTTCGAGCACAGCAGTGTAATACTGAGTAAATAACGGTACTAGTATTAAGACCACAATGATTTTGAGTGCTGCGACGTCTTCGGTCTGTGCTGTGCTTGAACTAAGACGGTGTTGATGACGGGATGGTTGGAGATCTCGGACCGCCTTGCATGCATGAGCAAGGACCATGAGCAAGCTAATCTTGAAGACTATCAGATTCAACATTCCATAAATATGAATTTACTGCTTCGCTGGAGGACGTATTATGTATCTAGAGCTGAGATCTTGTTTGCTGCCGATCTATCGATGACACTCGCTTGTATACTCGCAATTGACTCCTTTTTACATACTAGAACACAATGCATCACTACATCTTCCAGTATTATTTTCCAATGACTTGCTAATGATACACAACTATCACTGCTGCCAAGCTGCAAAGTGCTGTCACTTCCCGAGACCTGTCTGTGCGATCAACTCTTCAGTCCCGGCGGATCGGATCGGATACCCCTGCCTGTCACAACATGTCACGATCATGCAGACCACATATGAAAGCTGCATGAATCATGATTGTACATGTCCGATCCTGTTCGGCTGTTCCTAGCCCTGACGTTCATCTTCCCCAGCCCAGTCCCATCTTGTGACCCCTGACTATCCAAACAAAAGAGCCATCATAGCCTCCTTTTGACAAACTCATCACATCATAAGACCAGAAGAACACCTAAGTGGAAACAACCTCTCGATTCAAAACCGTGGTTCTGGACTCAGTGGCGGACGACTTTTCCCAACGTGTGCAACAGCAGTCCCTATATCCTACTACGCCACCAACCTCTTACACCGTAACTCGCAGGGCGAAACCGCATCGTTTGCTCCTTTGAAACACCGCTCGATAGCGTCATACCCACTCGACAAGAAAGTCTAAAGCCTCCTGTTTTACACCATGGGACCGCCAGACTGTTAGAACGGTTGGAGATACTAACGCCACCAAGGGCAGATCGTGGCGTTTAGGACCGTTGGCTTCTAGCGTCAGGGGTGGTGACGTTCTATTGGGGAGCGCCGTTGTGTTTGTAACGTCTGGGCTGAGGAAACGCCGGATTTGGGTAAACGTGATAAAACGGTGGATTTTTTCTAGAAGAGATATGATGTAAGTCGTTTGGTGTTATAGAGAGCGAGCTTGATATGAATACAATATATAAGAAGCGGAAGTTGGGGGTGGTTTTGGCAGTGTCAGTCCTTTATTCATTCGCTCATTGTGCCGGTTCACAGTCATTCATTCAATTCTTCAAAATGGCCTGGTCAAAGTCATTCGTTCTTTGCTTGCTGCTTCAAGCATTGCTAGCATTCAGGCCGGACCTTGTAAGCCTCGTCGCTCGCCGACTTATACTGTACCACCTTACAGTGTACCTACATATCCTGTTCCCCAGTCTTCTACCACCAAGACTGGAACTCTCGTTTCTTCAACTACTACTGGTAGTTCTACTAGTTCCCATGGTCCAACTTTGGACTCGAGCATTGTGTTTTCCACTCATTCCAAGACCTCTACTACTGAGTCTACTGTCTATCAGTACTGAAAAGTCTTCAACTACCTCTCATGAATCCTCCATGAGCACCACAACTACACCATGTAGCACTTCTCCCATGTCTTCTGTATACTCTGTCACTACCACAACCAACAGCCACAGCACAACATCCAAAACCAGCACAGAAACATCCAAGGACACTTCAAGCACCACTAAGGAAACCTCTACCACAACCGAGGGCAACACTTTCACTCTTTCAACAAGTACTAGTGCTGCTAGCACAACCTATCAGACTTATTCATTCTCTACCACTTCCGAGTCTTCAGTTACCTCGGAGACATCAACTTCTTCAGTGCCTTACACATCCTCTACGATAACATCTGAGTCTTCCGCTAGTTCAACAAGCGAACCAAGCAGTTCTGCTGGTTCAACTTCCACACCCTGCACAACCTCAACAGTGTCTTCCGAGACCTCTTCTACTTGGACATCAAGTGAAACTAGCACTTATGCTACTTCGACCTCTGAGTCTTCAAGTTCAACAACATCTGAAGCTTCCTCCACCACCACTCCATGCGAGACCTCTTCTTCCACTGTCTCCAGCACAACATCTCATTCCGAGTCTTCTAGCACTACAACACCTTGCGAAAGTACCACCACGTCTGATTCATCTACCACCTCTCATGAGTCATCAACATCGTCACCATGCCCAACTTCCCCGATTAGCTCCGAGTCTTCTTCAAGCTCATCAACATCTTCATCTTCCACTACTCCGTGCGCCACCTCAACCCCTACAACATTCTCAAGCACAACCTCCACCAAGTGCTCGACAACTACATCTCCTCCTCCACGTCCAACTTGCTTCCGCTACACTATTCGCAAGGATCCGCCTCAGGCTGCTGACTGCGGCCACACGGGTCATCGCAAGGGCAAGAAGGCAAAGGTCCTTGGGTACGGCGACTCAGATAGTGTGGAGGCGTGTGGAGAGAGTTGTGCCAAGTTTGACGGCTGCAAATCTGTCGTTTACGGTTACAGAGAGCATGACTTGAACCAGCCTTTCTGTGAATTTGTGGATGCCGTACAGGGGCGCGATGACGAGGATGATACCCCTTGGCAGTGGTATGACTTGTCTTGTTTCAACCCCGACTGTCTCCCTCCGAATGAGTGTGGGTATTAGATGTAGGAGTCGTGGATGAAGTTCTGGAGGGTACAGTCTTTGTCGTTTAGGCGAGGCGTTTTGTATTTTGTATATACCATTTGAGCTACTAGCACACTCTTTTCTATAAAGATCTCCCTGCGCAAGCGAATTCAATTTCTTTATTCATACACTTTATCGTCAACTTCCTAAATCTCAAGTGCACATCCAAACTTATCCAAGCCGCCTTTAGTGGAAGTCACCTAGTCGAGGTCCAAAATACTCTCCAGGAGTAACTGTCTTAAGAAGACATGATTGAGTTCCATCGCATCCCTCGAACGGGATTCTATTTCCCCACCAGTCTAGATTTGTATCATTGTATTGCAAAGCAAAGAATATGACCAGCGCCGATAGCGCAATGCCAACCGAGAAAGCTGCCGAAAGGATGTAGTTGTACTGTTCCTTATTAGTATATCACTGAATACAGCTGATGTGTAAACTTGCCTTTGCCCAGAAAGCGAGATATCGCTTCTTGATATACATCCAAGAGAACCAGCCAATCGGCACAGCTGGCCAGATGTAGCTGATGTTATACGGCGCCCAAATCATACCACCTCCAAGAAAAACAACAGGGTGAGTGCTTCGAATAATTTTGTTATTTGGGTACTGTTTCCCCAGCCACCAAAACAGCAACACTAAAGCAACACCAAAGGGAAAGCCTACCAGGGTCTCGACATACTGACCCCCAGGTCCAAAGAGCTTCTTAGGCCCGATAGTCCCCCAAAGTACAGCAGCTGTGAAGAAGTTGGACAGACCAGGACACGTGAAGCGATAAGGCGCATCTGGCGTACAAACGCCCTCTAAGTGAATCTGGTACTGTAGAACCCCAACAGAGACGAAGGTGGAAACAAGTGTTGGTACCATTTGTGCCCAGAACGTGAAGCGCGGAGGTATCTTCATGTAGTGTGCCAGCTTCAAGTCTGCGCTGAAGTATATGGCTTGGGCGCAAGCTGTGTATCCAAATGTCTTGAAGAAACACAATGCAATGGCGTTTCCTTCGGCAAAGGAGCCCCCTAGGAACTCGGCTATCACGTTGAGCGGGACAGCAATGCCCGTAGTAGCTGATATGATGCCGACTGGTACAACAAAGATGAGACTCAATATGATGCCAAAGGGTACAACTGCTGGGGTAGTATGTGTAGGCCATTGAGAGATGCCGACGATTCCAATGATGAAAGCCAAAGCGAGACATACCAAGTACCACCATTCCGGGACTTCGCAATATGTCTTCATAAGGCGATTGTGCGCATCTGACACCTGTCCATCATCTGTGCCACCCTTCTTAGAACGTCTAAAGCTGTTTACAAGGCTCCTGAAACCTAACACTATTTGATGGCGGTGATAGAGCGCACCGTAGGTGAGAGCAGCCGTATACATGGCGAAAAACATCATGGATGATCCTAGATGAGCCGCCGTGAGGAATGCAGGTGAGTACGCCTCGTACTTCTCAGGGTCAAATATCCCACGCTCATCTAGAATAGCTGAGACATTGTATAGTCCACCGAAATGGTCGAATGCACGGTTTGAGTTGACAGGGAGATAAGATGTGTAGTAACCGTTTCCGTAGTAAACACCCAGAATGACAAAAAAGGACAACATTGTACCGCAGAACAGGTTGAAGGTGGTAAAGAATGGCACCATGAGAGGGTCACAGCCCAGCGTGACAATATTCCAGTCAAATGTCGGGAAGGGATTGAGGCCCAGACCTGTGTGTCCTCCAGTTATAGTTGCTAGATCGCGGTTATTCGGAGAAATCCAAGTCATCCAACTGAACCAAGCCAGGCCGGCAAATAGATAGTTTGGAAGCCAGAAGTAGGCAAACATTACTCCAAACGCAATACTGAAAAACTTGAAGCGGGATGTATTCCAGATCTTCTTGAAGGGGCCAGGGACGGGCATATCTGCTTCATCGTGCAATGCCGTATTTAAAGCGATAGAGACCAGTGTTGTTGGCCATAGACAATATGATGGGTATATAAGGAAGCGTCTGCAGATACCAGCAAGACCGTAACCGATAAACTTGGACGAAAGTCCCAGCAGGAGTTGATACCCGATGCTTATCGCGTAAGGCTGGTTAAAGTAGAATGGGAGATATTGTATCCAAACAATGTAGTTCGTATATGGCGTTCCCATCGATATACTCGACATAATAGTGATCAGCATATGCTCTTTCTTATTAAAAGGCCCAGGATTCAGGCTGTGCCGAACACCAAATACAGTGACACCAATATCAGGAAGAGTCTTCTCGAGAAACTTCCCGAACGGATAGGCCAAGAGTTGAGGAACAACAGTGTTGACGCCGATCATTGGTTGCCGGATCTCGAAAAAGCTGTTGATGAAGGACACAGCGCATGAGAAGATGATGCCCACGAACCAAGCACGGATCGTGGAGCACGGCATGCTGGGGTCATCGCGGTTACTGACTACTGCTCGGACTTCAGCGTATGGTGAATTGTGTGTGATGAGTGCCGCCTCGATCTTAATTTCTTGGATAAGAGCTTCATGGCGCTCTGGGTGTTGTAGAATATCATCGGTATCTGTCTGATATGAGTACGTGATAGTCGAATGCTTGCAGGGTGCCATACTCAGGAATACTTCGATCTTCTTAATGACCGAAAGAGGAAAGTTGGGATCTCTTTTATGAAGCGTATATACTATCCTCATTGTCTGAATACTGTTAGTCTATCATCAAGTCTAACCCGACATCCAAACGTACTTTGCGGACATCTTCGAGAGACAAAGTAGACGCAACCTCCCTTGCTTCAAGCAAATCATCTTGAGTTACGTCGAGATCTCTCTCAAAACCACTCTCATACCTGACTGCCTCTCGACTATCCGGAGACGGGCTGACAGATGACTGTATTCCATGTGAGAATGAAGCAAACATAGTGAAGTTCAGAAACTGACTGTTTCTGCAAACTCAACCTCTGGTGTCCTCGAAGGACTCTTCAACTCCTGTATCAGCTTCGCCATTGCAGTGAAACATTAATAACGGTTTACATAAACGCTGCAAATTCGAATATATTCTTCGGCAGAGTTGGCAACGTCTGCTCAAGGTTGAGAAAGCCGAACTAAGTACGGCGGATATAAGTCAAGTGCCGGCATGCGTTTGTTACTGTAACACGAACTTGAGGATGAAGTCCAGCTCTGCCTCAAGAGATGAGAGAAACACCTTAAATAGTAATTGGATATCAAACGATATCGCCAAGCAATGAGACATCAATTAACCGCTAGCCCATAAGCTTAAACCGATGATCACAGGGCTTAGCCACCATGCTTATCTCGGCTTGACCGGTGGGGCATACAATATGCAGTAGCCCATCCATAAGGCTTACTGCATCTTGACATGATTTTACTAAGCTCAGTGCCATTATTAACGTTGATAAATGATCTACGGTTTCACAGGAATACAAATTTTGCCACTTGACTTGTTCAGTCTGAATAAACGCAGTCAACATGCATTGGCAAGCCCTACTGGACAGGTCTACATCATCAATGATCTTGAGTGTCTACACCAATCATTTACTAACGACGGACTTGAAGACAATGACAGTCTCTTCTAGCAGGTGAATTCATTTGCTTGATAGACGAGGTGAGTTGATCTTTGACAACAAGACGGAGGAACGCATCAACTTAAATGGATTTACATATTAAGAACCAACATTTATGGATGATGTGCATCAAGGGGCGCGGCAAATAATTGACGTGGGTCACTTTCACATGGAGGGATACAATTCAGTTGAAGCAATTTGATTGACTGATTGACTATAAGAATCAATGAAACCTGATTAAACACAATAACAAACCAACGAAATCCCGTGTTGGCGAAAGAAAGAAATTCCACTTTTAATCCATTATTGCATGCCGGTTTGCGCAAGAGCGATCCTCTTCCAGTGATCGCGCTCAGCTTCCAGCTTAGCAATCTTATCCTCAAGTTCTTCCAACTTAGCAGCCTTTCGCTCACGAGACTTTCGTGCTGCAAGGGTGTTGCGAGCACGCTTCATAGCGACGATGTCGCTAGGGTCATCGATAACGATAGGGGGCAGGGGCTTGTCACGCTTGCGGGCGTTCACACCGGCCACAGAAGAGTGACGAGTGGAAGGAGATGTACCCGACTTACGGCGACTGGGAGCAGGAGACTGGTTGTCTGAATCGACTTCATCAGACTTAAGCTCCGGTGAGTTCTCAACGCTGGTGGGTTGAGCAGGAGCAACGTTGTTGTCTTGGGGGAACAAGGGAAACCAAGGGTCTGCAGCACCGTCGAAATCGGCACTGCCGAAGTTTGGAGACACATCGTATCCATCGAACTCAGGAGACTCGTTGTAGACAGATGGTGAAGTCAAGGCCGTCAATGCTGACGAGTTAGGTGCAGACATGAAGTTATCATGAGCAAAAAGATCTTGGGGCGAGATAGTCGCCAGATTGCCAATAGAGCTGGAAGAGCTGCCGCCAAAGTCAAAGACAGAGGGGACAGCAGGTGAAGAGAAAGCCGTGTTGGCCCCGCCGTCGAAAGCGGTAAACTCCTCAGGGAGTTCGACGTCTGATATTGGTGAGCAAGTGGTACTGGAAGTGAGATCACGGGAGTACAAACCTGCAGCGTTCATCATCTTGGCGGTTTGTTGCGGGACACTTCCTGTACTCTGAGAAAAGAGAGGAACTGGAGGCCTAGCAGGGCGGTTCTGCTTGTTCAAAGCGGTAGATGATGATGGAGCCGAAGAGGCGTAGAACTGGTTCGTAGGACGGTTTACAGGGGACGAAGAATGACCAAAAGCCTGGAGCAACTGGGCGACTCGTTGATTCTGTGCAGCAGGGGAGACAGGCTGTTGGTGACGATTGTGCAGATGAGACGAGTGACGACGCTGAGATTGCAGCGAGGTAGTTGACCGATTAGGGGGCTGAGGCTGATCGAACAAGACAAAGTCCTGTTGTGGTGATTCGGGACTCTGTAACTGTTGCGCGGATTGTGCCGGCAGGCTGGAATTCGTGGAGGGAAGCCATGGTGACTGGGGATCCGTGGTGAAGACTGAAAAGTCTTGGACTGAAATGTTGGCGGTTGTGAGAGAACTTGAGCTGAAGCTATTCAAAGCAGGGCTAGAGTTCAGGTCGACCGAGAGGTGAGCTGAACGAGGTGGTTGAGTGGGGATTGATGCGTTAAGGTCCTGGGACGTAATTTTGACGGAGGACTTGAGAATAACGGGGGAAGGGGGTGATTTAGAACATCTTGAAGATCGCCTTAGGCGTAAAACTCTTGATGATATTGTGTTGTGATGATGATTTGGGGGTGGAGAGAAAAGAAAAGAAGAAGCCTCAGGATGGGAAGATGGAGACAATTTGTATTTCTCAGGCAGCAATCCGCAAGGTTTGTGCGCTTTCGCTGGAGGTACAAGCCCGGAATAATGGGGAAGAGTCTAATACTAACAATTTCTAACCTGGCCTTGGTTGGGTTCGCGTTAGCAGACAACTTGTGCGCTCAGGTACTGTTCCAAATGCGCGCCCTTCGGACAGACATGGGTTCGGGCAATGAGTCACACTTTTTTACGCCAACCTTAATAGGACTGGCCGATTTCTTGAGTGCAACCAATTCTGAGACGGCGCATCCTGCGCAAAGGCACCAAGCCTCCACCATAACTGGGACTACGACTGAGGTGCTAGGGTGCATTCTGCAACTGGGACAAGTTGGCAAGCCTCAAAGGGGGCACCTTCGGTGTGTTTGCTGCACTCTGCCACTTCACCTTGTGCCTCGTCTCTTCTCGATATGCACTCTTCCCCGTCTTTTCGCTGTGTTGCGTTGCCTGGATGCATGCTGGCGCAGGCTTGAACTAGCGAATGCCCGCCGTAAGCAACAAGCAGTGCCCCTGCATCCAAAGCCCCAATTGGCCGAATTACTTTTCCGCCCTGTTGGCTTGAGTGGCTTCTACCAATCAGCGTCTATGAACGGGTACCGAAGCCGCCATCACAGAGTTCAGACGTCCACGACAACTTACAGACCGAGTATCACATCGGCATTGTTGTAGCAGTGAAAGCTTACGAGGACAATGATGAAGAGGACAACGAATCCTCTTCCAGGGGCACTCGACTCGACGCAGCCGCGCATTCATTCATGCATCTCTGATTAGTCCATCCCATTTCGGTGTCTCAGAACTCTCATTCCGCCTTCGAGTCTGCCTCCGGCCCGTCCATCCATACACCCAGCCACGCATCGCTGCGATAATCGGTCGAAAAAAATGTTGGCGGCCTTTTTTTCCCTCATCAATTTCCCGATATTTCAGTCGCAACCGTCCTAGCCGACCACAATACAGTAAGTGAAATGAGAAACTGACGCATGTTTCAAGCATATCACACTGTGCCTGAAGAAATGCGTCTTTTCTTCCATATTAGTCGCATCGTATCTGTGAACCAGGGAGACGGCCCTAACCTCGAACCATCAATAAGCCAGCATTTTGCCTGCATGGGCTGAGATCGAAGGATTCAAACTGGATTCAGCCCACTCGTATTGCTATTCTGCCTTTCCACAGTGCATACATGGGATTCATGGAAATGTCCCAGCAATTCGCTATCTTTCCTGCCCTGTCTGCGTATCCGTATCATGTTCCTGGTTCTTAATTGGGTTCCCAACATCTGACAACACCCTCATTGAATTGTAAACCATGGGGTCCTATCACAGGCTAAGGCGCTGCGCAAAGCTAGTCTAAACAAGAAGTGGATGGTATCTTATTTCTTACCAAGCATCTTGAGCCTTTTATAAGATTGTTCATGTACTTCGGAGTCCGGACGCGCAAATACCGACTCAACTCGTATAAGCTTCTTGGCTTGGTGTTTTGCGGAGCCACCACTTTGGGATATCGCTTGATCTTGTCCATGTTCTAATTCCGTTGTACGGAATATCTTGTTCAATTTCAACCTCCAATACTTGATTCCTCAGCAAAATACCAGCCATTAATTCCCTAGCGTGTCCAAGAAGGAATCGGCCTGTTTCTTGGCCCTCCGTGCCGCCATATCCTCCCTCCGCTTCTCAATCTCCCGTCTCCTAACCTCCTTCTGCTCCTCTCGGGCCCGACGCTGCTCTTCCGTCTTGCGGCGCTCTTCCGCGAGCCCCTCCATCTCCGCCGTTCGAGTCTCTTCGTCCTTGCTGAACTTGAAAAACCCCGTGCCTTTCGTGCGGATCTCCCAGTCTGCGTCGTAGTGTTGCGCTGGCGGCGGCGTTGCGCTACGGTCTCGCTTCCGCGCCAGCTCTTGCATCTTCTCCGGGTCATCGGGATTGAAGGCCATCGACTGAATCGCGTCGCCTACGATGAGATTGCTGGGTGCTGCTGGTCTTGCAGACATGCGCTCGAGCTCTTCGGCTCCTAGTAGACCTCGGCGCGCCCTGCGCTCTAATCTGTCCTTCTCTGCTTTTGTAACTTTTCGTAGACGACCAAACTCATCTTCATACTCGACCAACTCGCCGCTGTCGTCGGCTCCGTCTTCATCGCTGCTTGTCTCATAATCTTCCTTCCCTTCTTCTCCTTCCGCCCATTTGCGGTCGAAGTCTATTAGAGGCGCGGCTTCATTCTCTTTTGGCACGTAATCTCCTCGCTTCATCGCAGCGTATAGTCGTGCTTTTTCCTCCATTCTGCGCTTCGCTCGCGCCAACTCCTGAGTTTCCTCCTCTGTGCCAGTGACCTCCTTCAGCTCCAACTTCTTTGATCCATCAGACCCTTTGCTTCGTTTTGGTTTTGTCACTTTGAATATGTCATCTTTTCCTTCCTTCCGAGGTCTTGCGCGGCCAGCAGATGTCGCCCCTGATGAATTATTTGACATCAGTGATGTCAGTTGAGCAGTGAAGTCGAGCGAGCTGGTTAATGTTGCATCTCGCTTTTGTTTCTTGACTGGTCGCTGACCATACAAATTCGGTTCTTGAGGCATCTTTCCCAATATGTGCTGTGGTTTGCGTGTGTTCTTGTGGCTGATAGTCGTTGATCATAAAGGAAGACAATGTTATATCACTGGCCTAAAACGAACCAGGCCCGTTCATAGGTACTCAGCCTGAGGCAATCATAGTTCCGTACTGAAGCAACAACTTTGAGTTACTCGAATTACTACACTTTGACTGATCTGCCATATATCCAGAGATTTATTATCACCTATGCAACCTTCTAATACGGATATCGATATCATGAACAAGGTGGTCTCATCAATTGGTTGTCCAATTGGTTGCTGTTTAGATGTCTCCGATGTTGTAGGGAAATCCACCGCGGGGTTATATGGTGTGCTCATATCACCGTCTTCAGTGCCCCGCCATCGGAGCTTGACTTTATTCTTTCACAAGCTTCGTCAACAGTTTCTCAGTACAACAGCCACAATGGCCGCTCCCAAGCAAGTTTTCATTGGAATTATCGGTAATTGAAACACAAAAGCTACATAAAACACCACAAACTAACAATTATCACCAACAGGCGCCGGGGGTGTCGGCAAGGCCTTCATCGACCAGCTCCAATCCCTCGCTGCTCGGAAGCCATCACCGAAGCTGAACCTTGCATACATTGCCACGAGCCGCAAAGCCCTCTTCAACGACGACTACTCTCCCCTCAACATCGGCAACGTCGTCGACACACTTGGCTCCTCTACCAAGGCCCCTCTCGCTCTCCCTCAGGTCGTCGAGTACCTGGCCAAGGCCCCCGCCAAAAGCGTTCTTGTCGACAACACCAGCTCTCAGGACGTTGCTGAACTTTACCCTCTTGCTCTGAGCCGAGGCATCAGCATTGTTACACCTAACAAGAAGGCCTTCTCAGGCTCATACAAGTTGTGGCAGGACATCTTCTCAGCGGCCGAGTCCTCTGGAGCCCGTGTCTACCATGAGTCTTCCGTCGGTGCTGGTCTCCCTGTTATTTCCACCCTGAAGGACTTGGTTGAGACTGGTGACAAGGTTACCAAGATCGAGGGTGTCTTCAGCGGCACCATGTCCTTCCTATTCAACTCTTTTGCCCCTACCGAGGGCCAGGGTGGCAAGTGGTCTGAGGAGGTCAAGAAGGCCAAGTCATTGGGATACACTGAACCCGACCCCCGAGATGATCTCAACGGCCTCGACGTCGCTCGCAAACTGACTATCCTCGCTCGTCTGGCTGGCATCCCCGTTGAGTCCCCCACTTCTTTCCCCGTGCAGAGCCTCATTCCCAAGGAGCTGGAGTCTGTTTCCAGCGGCGACGAGTTCCTTGAGAAGCTCCCTGCCTTTGACTCTCAGATGGAGGAGACCAAGGCTGCTGCTGAGAAGGCTGGTAAGGTTGTCCGATTTGTTGGTAGCATTGATGCTGCTTCCAAGCAGGTCAAGGTTGGCCTGGAGCAATTCGACCGCTCGCACCCTATTGCTGCTCTTAAGGGCAGTGATAACATTATCAGCTTCTACACTGAGAGATATGGAAGCAACCCTCTGATTGTCCAGGGTGCTGGTGCTGGAGGTGATGTGACCGCCATGGGAGTGACAGCTGATCTGATCAAGGTTCTGTCGCAAATTGCATAAAAGTCCATATTGAACAGCCAAAATAAAAGTATCAAGTTTGAAGCCCCAATGAGAATCCACGTATTTCCAGTTTGTTGTGTGCTATCATGATTAAAGTGACGCTTTGTCTATTCCTGTTGCTATTGCAGCAGCATGTGGGTTCGTAGTGACAACGCTATCAGGTTCGGAATCGACAATCGAAATTGGGTTCGTATTACTGATATTCCTCCACATCCAAAGGAAGAGGTCGAAGATCACGAGAAGAAGAACAGGTATGAATAGCATAAGACCAAGGCCGAGCTATCCGTAAATCAGTCACGAGCCCAGGGGAAACTCGGTCGATCTTCACTTACACAGACAAGAGAGATCAGGTTAACGATAGAGGAGTACTCGGTCATTAGAGGGCTAAAGAAGTTCCATGATGCGTCGAAGGACATCTGGGGCAATCTGGGTAGCGCTACAGCTTGCTTTGAAGTAAAAAAGCTCATGACTTGGAAGCGTGTGATGTTGTGGATGGTGAAATCACAGATTCCGAGGCTGCCTTCAGGGATGGAGGTCGAAGCTCCATGACCCAATGTCCAACGAACAGGGTTTATTTCCGTCACTTAATTGGCATGTGCAAGCCCAATGCTCAGTTCATCACACCGCCTGCCGAGTATGGATCATTCTGCCACCCGCAAAGCTTCATTCGCATCAACTGCACAAATTATCACCAGAAATTGACAAGCACCAACTGAATAGCATCAATGGCCATCATGACAACAGAGCTTACAAGTAAACAGAAAGCGCGTGAGAATGATCGCGCAAAGAGGACGAAAGATGGGGTCACTCAACTACCGCGCAAAAAGTTCTATCGCCAAAGAGCGCACGCAAATCCTTTCTCCGATCATATGCTAGAATAGTACGTGCTCTGGCTCGTAACAATTATATTATTTCTAACTTGCTCTAGTCCTAAATCTCCAGATGATATGGACTGGTCCTCATACTTTCCACACTACGTCCAGGAGGGAACACCAGAGGATCCCTCAAAGCCTCCGAAACTGACAAAAGATGTGGAAATTGTCGATATTGGCTGTGGCTTTGGAGGTCTTCTCGTTGCTCTAGCGCCCAAGCTACCTGACACTCTCACACTCGGTAAGTGAAGAGAATGCCGTCAAATAGCATGTGTGCTAATGTACCTAGGCCTGGAAATCCGAACACAAGTAGCAGGCTACGTTCAAGAACGTATAAAAGCATTGCGATCACAAAACTCGGACAATATGTATCAGAACGTGGGCTGCATCCGAGCAAACACTATGAAGTTCCTCCCCAATTTCTTCAAGAAGGCTCAACTATCCAAGATCTTCATCTGCTTTCCCGATCCTCACTTCAAGGCTAGGAAGCACAAAGCCAGAATTGTATCGACAACGTTGAACTCTGAATATGCCTATGCGCTACGGCCAGGCGGCATCGTGTATACCATCACCGATGTCGAGGACTTGCACTTGTGGATGGTTCAGCATCTTGAGGCTCATCCTGCTTTTGAGAGGATCTCGAAAGAGGAAGAAGATGCGGATGAATGCGTTCAGGTCATGTCGACTGAGACCGAGGAGAGTAAGAAGGTTACGAGAAATAACGGACAGAAGTTTGTAGCGTTGTTCCGGAGGTTAGAGGATCCTCCGTGGTAGTTGGAAGTCAATGACAACTTGATGCTTTATCGTTTCACAAGATGCTTCAAATATGCATTGAAACACTAATGCGAACAACATTGTGATATGGTCATAATTTATGCAGCGTTGAGCTCTAAACCTGTGCTTTTCTGCTGGTAAGTTCACAAGAAAGACCATGTTGACTTACTGAGAAAAATACAAGACTATAACATTGGGACACTCTTGATATTCGATAGTTGGTTGATTATTTGTACCTGCAGGCAATGCCACTCGTCTCTGGCGGGTGCTGGCATGGGTTCCTTGTCCCGCAGACCTGGTCGGGCACCTTACATATTTTGACAGGGGTCCATCAAAATGACAGCATCCACTGTAATCGACAGCCACCTCACCTAACCTAACGGCACCTCCACTACCTAGCACCAGCACCAGCACCGCCAACTTCACCACTTACATCCAATCCATCTTCGTTCAAGAATGTGGCTCTGAGGTCAACATCCTGGTGATGGCCCTCAAGCGTAGAGATGTCATTGTTGCTGGACTTGCCGCCTTCATAGCCTGGGGCTTCGCTGCGAGCTGGTCACCTGTCCTCCGCTGGGCAGGCCATGCCTTCGTTGCTGGCTCCCTTGTTACTCTCGTCGCCCTCTTAGCCGGTCTCTTTCTCGTATCACGACGGCCAAGCGATCGAATACTACAACCACATGGCGTTACGTTCCTCGAAAGGAAGTCATGGCGATCAGAGGTGCAGGCACTGCGCCAGCGACAATCATATACGCCGACTCCAATAGACCCCGAATCACCCCGCGTTTCCGAAGCTATCGACCACTTGCTTGGCCTTATAACCCGGGACTTTGTGAATAGCTGGTACTCAAATATTAGTCGCAATCCCTCATTTTCGAACCAGGTCGATCAAGCGATGCGGCAGGCGTTGCTGAGCTTGGTTGATTTCCTTCGTCATAAGGACCTGGCAGAGCTCGTCACTAGCCGTCTTGTTCCTCTCCTCACCGCCCACTTTCGAGACTTCTACGAAGCGGAGAAATCAGTGCGAGGAAAGAAACTCAACCGTTCTGTCACTGAATCTGAAGAGCTGGACTTAGCTATTGCCTCAAAATTTCGTGATGGACGCCTACATCCAGCTGCCTCTTTGTCGTTCCCCGACACAAAGATGGTCCAGCAGGACTACCTTAGGTCTCTTGTCGCAAAGATTGTACCCAAAGTACTACCTGAGAGCATGTTGTCCAGTCGAGCTGTATCGATCATCATTCGCGAGATCGTTGCGTGCGCCGTTCTGTTTCCTGTGGTCCAACTTCTCTCTGAACCAGACACTTGGAACCAGCTGATGGAGAATCTGGGCCGCTCAATGCTTCAGGATCGATCAACCGTGCGAAAGCTCCGAGCAGCTTTGGACCAGCATGCTCCTTCGACACCCAAAGCCAGCAAGTTAGCTTCCATGCCTAGAATTGCTCCTGGAGACAGTGAGCGCAAGTTCGAGAAGTTTATCCGTGCTATTCGCAAGGTCAATAACCTATCAGATGCACGTCGTTTTCGTAGCGAAGTCGCTAGTCAACTGAAGAGGGATTCTCTTGAAGACAATCAAGACCAGGTTTACCTTCGTCGACTGGAGATGGGAAAGAGGCTGCTAGACCAACGGGTTAATCATCTTGCTGCTGGTGGCGAACGTCGTCCACCTGGTCCTTTGCCTTTACCATCGACTTCTTCTTCACAGTCCAAGCTAGAGAGTGCGCCACTAGTAGATATTCTGCGAGATTCTTCAGCGCTTTCTTACTTTATGGAATATATGGATCGACAAAATCTCATGCCTTTAGTGCAGTTCTGGCTTGTCGTTGACGGATTTCGAAACCCTCTAGAAGATGATGGCCCAGATGACGAACTGCCATCAACCCTGCCAATGTGGACAGATGCCGACCGCCAGGATTTACAACAGATTAACCAGGCCTATCTCTCGAGGCCAGAGTTAAAGGTCCCGGATCATTCGAGGAATGAAGTCAAGGACTTCATCAAGGCAGGAAAGTCAGCCACCCCCTTACAATACTATAGAGCGCGGCGGGCTATCTTAAAGGCCCAGAGCGCCGTCCTTGAGGAAATGCGATCACGCTTCTTTCAGAGTTTCAAGAAGTCGGATCTATTCTACAAATGTCTTGCAGCTGAAGAAGCATCCAATATCCAGACTCTCAGATCGACAGCACAGCCAGAAGTACAGGCACAGGTACAGGCACAGGCATCAGTAACCAACCGAGCGAGCAAGACTTTGCCAGCAAAGCCAAGGCCGGTATCGCGACTAACGCCACAATTATCCAATGCTGGGAAACGTACAGGATCCGCATCGGATCTTAAATCTTTGACATCCAATGGTAATGGGCATGGACATCGAGCTAGGCGTTCGTTGGACGAAGGCTCTTTCAATCCTCTATTCGATGACGACGACATCGATACTGATGGACTAGGAGATTCTGTCCAAAGTCTAGATCCAGAGGCGAACAGCCAGCAACTACCAGATACGCAAGTTGTTAAGGCAGTAGAACAGGCCTTTACCGATATCATGGAGGATGATCGTCCTCAAACTGCTGAAGCTCTCCGTGCCTCCCTTTTCGGCGGCACTGGCGGCAGCAGTATTGGAGGCATTGATGATAATGCATCAAGTCTTTTCTCAGGCAATGATAACGAATCTCATCGTGGCTCTCTGGATATGGGTATTCGACCTGCTATGGCGAACAAGGAAGGCGAGAAACCAAGCCTTTCGTCGCTTGGTCTCGTCAGTGCGGCTTCACGAATCGGTGTTTTCGTTGACGACGATCTGTTTGGCGATAACAACAAAGATCTCCCCGACGACGGTGATCCAGATGACGGGCCACCGCCTGACGACGAGGATGAAGTGCATGAAGCAGCACCAGGAGATCTTGGATTGGCAGAAGCCATCACTGCTCTCTCAAACGATATCGATCGCTTGGTGGCGCAGGAAGCGGTCGTGGAATCGTTGACGCGAAAGGCAGAGTTGACAAACAATACTGCCGAGCTGCGCATTCTTAGGAAGTCCAAAGCGTCTCTGCACAGGGAGATCAGGCGCAAGGAGCTCCAACGTCAGCAGTACGTGATCCAGGAGAGTGACAACAGTCTCTACGGCCGCTCAACCATCAAAATTAAGTCCATTCAAGTGGGAAGAGAAGAAGATGGTCGAGAGTTTGCACTCTACGTTATTGAAGTCCAGAGAAATGCCGGAGAGCAGATGCCTGCAGCTTCATGGGTAATTTCGCGGCGATACAGCGAGTTCCACGAGCTTCACCAAAAGTTGCGGTCCCGATACCCTTCGGTTCGAAACCTTGACTTTCCCCGGCGGCGAATGGTGATGAAATTCCAGAGCGAGTTTCTACGCAAACGACGGACTGCCCTGGAGCAGTATCTACAAGACCTACTTCTTTTACCAGAAGTTTGCCGCAGCCGAGAACTCAGAGCCTTCCTTTCACAGAGCGTAATCGCACAAGGTCAAGATATCTTGGATCGCGAAGACAAGAAAGACATGATGACTCGGTTGTACGACTCTGTTGCGGATGGAATGGATGACATCCTTGGAAATATTCCTGTACTGGACCAGATATCTGAAGCTGGGCAGAACCTTATTGCAGCGGCTACTAACCAGCTCAACGCAGTTCCTCTCAACGTTAACGAAGATACGTTTCCGGCCGCTGAAGCTGAGGCAGAGTTGAATGCATTTGAGAATAAGGAACTTGAACCGTTCATCAAACCGATTTGCGACATCTTTCTTGAGATTTTTGAGCTCAACAAGGGAAACAATTGGCTCCGTGGGAGAGCGGTAGTAGTTGTTCTGCAACAACTTCTTGGTGGAACGATTGAAAGAAAAGTTCGAGACAATGTCAAAATGCTTGTTCAAGACGAAAACATTCTCAAATACATTGGGTTGGTGCAAGATAGTCTATGGCCTGGAGGCGAGTTACAACGAGATCGCAAACCACGAACAGCTGCCGAAAAGAAAAAGACACGGACTGAGGCGAGCTTGATGCTGGCCACATTGGTGCCAGATCTCGCAGGTAGTGTTGTTGGAAGAGTCAACGCTCAGACAGCCAGCCGTCGTATATTTGCGACGTTGAACAACTCGAGGTTGAAGTAAGTCTTTAATATCGTCGCCGACTTGTGTATGAGCTCAACTAACCCATCTACCTATAGTGCACACCTCGTATTTACTATGATTGATGAAATTGTCTCGGTCCTTTTCGAGGAACGGTAGGGTTATGGATAAAAGATCTTGTTATTCTTCTCCACAAAGCACATGATACAGGGCAAAGCACAGTACAGCGAGGCGTTGGGCGTCACTGACAAGGGACTCAAGTTAGGCTGATACGATGATGATGACGATGATGTGGGATTGGGCGAAATGAATGACTTATGGTTTCGTAATGAAGAAGCCTCTTTTTTGGAGGGGGGCTGCTTATTGTTATAGATGTCTACTCCATGTATAAGTTGTCGTTGATAGATGGCCATGAAGTAATAGTAATGACGATGAAAATGGATGAATGAAAGATTCTTATACGAGGTGATCAGGTCACGATTGGATCGTATTTTACGGCAAGCTACAGTAACGTTGTGTTATGTAGGCTTTAATGCAGGCGAAAGCGTTCGCATGTGACGCTAGCGAAGCAGCTTCAGCGCCCGTGACAGCGGGATCCGGGGCACCTTCTCTATCTGGCCATTCTGCCGTGTCCTGCCGCCTTTTGTCGCGTTTTAATTAGACGAGTCCTAGTCTACCTAGGTTGCCTTCCATGCCTTAGTAACTAAACTTGCCTTGCGCCCATGTTCACTTTCTCCTCTCCACCAAACCCAACGTCGCTTTTCATATCATCATCATCAAAGTCAATCCTCGTCCAAAAACCGCCACCTTCTCAAAACTCCGTGTTTTGACTCTGGCTCTTTTGTTGGTCCATCGCGTGACTGGCCCTGGACATTTAATCTGGACTATCCCTGGCTTTGATCCATATACGACTTTCTGCTCTGCTCCTCTCTCCATCTGGATCCCCCTCTTACTTGACTTGCTTGACCCGACGACACGACGCTCCTCCCAACGGCAACATGACGGAGGTATCAGCCACCCGGCTGTACTTGGGAAACCTCCCTCGCAATGGTCCGGACTCATCGCCCTGACGCTCTCAGTCAAACCACTGACCTGCTGCCCAACAGCTACCAAATCCGATGTCGAGGCTCACTTCGCGACTCATGGTACCGGAGAAATCACCGAGGTTAAGCTCATGAATGGCTTCGGTTTCATCGAGTACAAGGACCCCATGGATGCCCGTGATGTTGTACCGGGTTAGTTATCCCCCTCATCTTTTGTATTGCGACGCGCTTGCTAATGATCCATCTAGCCTTCCGTATGTCACCACCAGACTCCACCCCTCCTCCCTGGCTAACATGCGACTTCGAAAGATGGCTCTGATTTCATGGGAGAACGACTCACTGTCCAGTTCGCCCGCGGCTCCCGGCATCGCGAGGGCGGTTTTGGCAACCATGAGCGCACCGCGCCACGGCCTCGTCGAACCCCTCATCGAATGCAGATTACGGGACTTCCAAACGATACCTCTTGGCAGGTCTGTTCAATCCTCCCCGTTGCTCATCGCTGGATTTCCTGGACTCTCCCCTTGTGATTTGCGCGCATCTCTGGTTTTCTGGTTTTCTGGTTTCGACCCATTGGTACTACACCGGGACTAGGTTTAGGGGACAACTTCCACGGACCCCTCCACCCCCTCTCCCGGTTTTGCTTCCTGGTTGTTGACTTGGCGAACTGCACTATCATTTTGTGGATTACATGGACTTCCGGCGTTCCCCTTCCTGGACAGCAACTTACGTGGATTCTGGAAATAGGATCTCAAAGACTTTGCGCGTCAGTCTAGCTTGGACGTTGTCTACTCTGAAACTGGTCGCGACTCGAACGGCCGAGGGTGAGTGGTTGCTTGCGCACTATCTATCTTGGAGGCTAACATTGACCAGTTTCGTCGAATTCGAGACTGCAGCAGACCTGAGAACGGCTGTTGAGAAGCTCGATGGGCGAGAATTCAAGGGCCAGCGAGTCCAATGCGTTGCTGACGTATGACAAGGACGCCCCCTCTCTTTGTAAGAATTCAAGTCTGACATGGCCTTCTAGACTCAGCCGGATATGCCTCCTCGCGAGCGCGGTAGATCCCGCTCCCCAGGACGTCGACCTTATCCTCCTCCCATGGACGACTACGATCGGCGTGGCCCTCCCCGCGGATATAGTCCTCGCGGTGGTGGTGGTTACGGGTACCGAGATCGTAGTCCTCGTCGCGATTACTATGATGATCGCGCCCGTTATCGATCTCCTCCTCGCCGTCCCATGGAGGACTATCCTCCCCCTCCCCCTCGCGGCCGCTACGATGACCCCTATCGCCGCGACTACCCTCCTCCGCCCGATCCCTATGTCAATGGGCGACCTCCTTATGACCGACCTCCTCGAGACTTCCCTCCGCGAGAGGGCGGATACCCACGAGATGGTGGCTATCCCCGAGACTATGATCGTGGTGGACGCTACTGGTAAATCCATATCCCATTACCGCTTTGGGCGCTTGCTTGGCGGGACTGTCCTTGACCGACGGTGTTAGATCTACTCTCAATTGAATGCGCTAAATGGCGTGAAACTTTGACGACCAGTCATGAGGTAGGAAGGACAAGATTGAAACGATCAACAAGCAGATATGCGCAACAATGATTGACGACCGACTGGTGATATTCTCAACGAGCAAACACAAGTATGAGGGACATTAGGATGGCGTCAGGTGTAGGGGTTGGAGGACTTGACGAGAGTTGACGGGTACCGGGAAAAGCCACGGGCGCACACGACATGAATGTCTTGGGTAATATGAACTATAGTGTATGACTATGAGGAAGCCGTCGTGGGTGAGGGTTTGCTTATTTGCTTTTAATTTGTCTTATACTATATATAACCTGGAGGAAGATTTTGGGACCACTCAGTAAGAGTCGTTATTTGCTAGGTAGTTTTTGCTTTTATCACAGAAAAGGGTCAACATAATCCAACTTTTGATTTTGTATGTTCAAATTGACATGGCATTACTGCACAACAAGTGAATCTCATACTCGTGATTTACTTTAGACAACAACGCAACCGTGTCGCCTCCGTATAGTACAAGAAGAAAGATGCCGGACCGAACAGAGAACAGTTTGCCGCGCTTTATAAGGAATTACGAAGTGTATATAAATATGGTATCGGGTATTGTTGGGTTTTAGTGTGTGTTCCAAGATTAAGCAGTCTTCTTCCATTGGGTGTAGACACCGATGACACTGCTCAAGGTACCAGTAAGACCGACGATGCCGTCATCGAGGAAGGAAACCCATCCGAGACCGGAGACGGGAACGAGGATATCGCAAAGATCGCAGAGGAGTTGCTTCTTGGCGGCAGCGCGCTCACTAAAGTATATGTTAGTACTAAAGATAGGAAGGCAAATGAGCGCATGCGAAACTTACATGGAGATGGTCTTGCTCTCAACAACACCCTCACCCTCCTTCAGATCAACCTTTGATGCGCGCACGCTCAGCTGTCGCAGAGTGTACAGCTGACCAATGATGCTAAAGGCGATACCAATAGCCCAGGATCTATAAGCCTCCTGCTGAAGGCGCTTGGCATGCTGCCACTTCCTGATACCGGCAGCATCAGGAATAGTGAGGGCATCGCAGGTGAGGTAACCAGCATAACCAAGCTGGCGACCGACCTGGGTGTACTTGAGGACGGGGTCGAGGGACTTGGAGTCGGAAGCGGTGGCAGCGGCCTTGTAGTGCTCGACGAACTTTCCGGCTCGGAAGACCTTTCGGAACAGTCCGAACTGCTTCTTGAGGGCGTTCCAAGGGGCGACCTTGTCGGGGGTTGCGTTTGTGCGGAGGAGATACCAGGCGTAGAAGCGGGCGAAGTATTGAAGAACTCGCATGAGCTTGTCGCGACCGAGGGTTGTGGCCATGTAGCGCAGGTAGTGCGCTACCGTGGGGTGGTAGACGAGAGCGTCAGCGACCATGATTGCGATGGTATCGAGTATAGATAGAGAATGGGTGGGTGATAGTGGTATGCGACAGTTGGAATAAACAAGAAACACGATTCACCAGTAAGAAACCAGCAATTACTGATGGTGAAAAGGAAGATGGAGATGCAAAAGTTAAGTTTTTACCAGGAACGGGTAAGAAAAGCTGGGGAAAGGTAAGTAAGGTAAGTAACGCGAATGGAGTCAAAGTGTCTGGAGTAAGGTAACGCAAGTCGAGAGATTGAACGTGGAGACGGAGACTTGACCGAGATGCCGAGGTCCGCCGCTCACGAGAGCGGGATAGTTCAAGGGAAGAGGGAATTGTAGCGAGAGAGATAGGGAGGGATAAGGAGATCTCCTGCAAAAGAATTGCCTTTTTGGGTATGGGAATAATTGCCGTTTATGTAGGAATTCAATAGTTTATACTGTTGCATCGGTATTCTATCCATTCAGTCATTGCTTAGTATTAAAGGGATGACGACCCTTCTAACTTTGTCAACCTCCATCACAGAGAAAGGGAGCATCAAAAGTTGAGGTCGACAGCCGGCACATGTCCGAGGCTTCATCAGGAGAATGCCAAACTTCGGGGTAGCTTGGCGCCAATTCTGGCAATGCATTTCAACCTCGGGGACTTTCCGTAAGAGATTGGACTCTCTAACCTTGAGAGTTACAGCTGAACTGGCTGACAGCTGATAGAGAGAGAGAGAGAGAGAGAGGGGAAGCTCCCGGCTGACCGGATAACCTTTGATCCGACTCCGGTCTTCCGTCAGAGAAGAAGAAGTCTAGGTTAAGTTAGGGGGACGGATGCATGATATAAGTCGAGTAGTCGAGTCTCGACTCACTCACTCACTCAATCGATCAATTGCCTCATAACCCCAAATCAAGGAATGAACAAGGTATGAGATAAGGCCTTTGAGTTCCCAATTTTCCATCCTCATAACTTTTCCCCCAAACCCACAATGAGCATATCACTCGGTGAAGATCTTTGGAGCGTCGAGGTTCAAAACCCCCGCTTCAACGTCAATATGAGCGAGCCACCCCCACCGGGACAGCCTGGCAGGGCCTGGAAATAGAGGGTCTCTCAGTGGCTGTGATGACATTGTAATGGAAATCGTGATGCTGCTCGGGGAACAACCCCCGAAGTCGTGCCTCCAAATTCGACCACTGTAAATTGTGGGGGAAGAAGTCGGAGTTGGAGACCCCGGGAAATCCTCTTGAGCCGCTTCCCCTCGGCCGGCAAAAGCACCAATTCCCTTCGGGAGCCCGCTATCAAAGGTCACGATGGCCCATGACATTCCGATATGATGCGCCCCCAATGGAGCTTTTTACGTATCATGGTTGGGTCTATACGTCCTCTCAGAGTCTCGGTCATGTTGTTGCGGGTTGAGTCTTGTCTCTCGCGGATGGGGCCGTTGATAACCCCAGTCGGGTAATGAAAGTATGTACCTAATAATGAATGAATGGATATCATTGATCGTCATATCCGTCAATTGTCGTCAAGACACGGACGGACGCGGTATCCGTAGTCAACGTACGTACGTAGAACTGTATTCCTTTACATAACTGGTCCCGGTTCCCCAATATTCGTCACGTACCTCTTCCTTTTCTTCCTCTCTCTTCTTCTTTCATCTTTCTCTCTCACGATACCCTCATACTATTCCTTCTTGTCTCTGCCGGCTTAAACCTTCTCCCGGTCTAAGTCAACCCAAAGCCGCTTCTCCAACTGCCCCTCCCGACGATCAACCAACTTCTCCTCCTTTCATACCTATTCTACTCTCCCCTCACAAAAACACATTCACAATGGCTACTACAAACAGCGGACAAGAAACCGAAAAGGTTAACACTAACATTGTTACCCTCACTCGCTTCCTCACTGAGGAGCAGGCCAAGCACCCAGAGGCCACTGGTGACTTCACGTACGTCGTCCCTTGTGACCTCAACTTCATGATGCCCGGCTAACAAAGGAAAATCTCAGTCTATTGTGTCACGCTCTCCAGTTCTCCTTCAAGTCAATTGCCTACTACATTCGACGCGCTACCCTAGTCAACCTCACTGGTCTGGCTGGTTCTTCCAACATCACCGGCGACGACCAGAAGAAGCTCGATGTCATCTCCAATGACCTCTTCATTGAGGCCATGCGCTCATCAGGCAAGTGTGCGCTCCTCGTCTCTGAGGAGGAGGATGAGATCATCTACTTCAAGGATGCTCATGACGCTCACTACGCCGTCGCTTGCGATCCCATTGACGGATCTTCCAACTTGGACGCCGGTGTCTCAGTCGGTACCATTTTCGCTATTCACAAGCTTCCCGAGGGCTCCAAGGGTGTCAAGGAGGATATCCTGAAGCCCGGCACTGAGCTGCTCGCTGCTGGTTTCACCATGTACGGCGCCTCTGCTCAGCTTGTCATCACCATGCGCGGTGGAACCGTCAACGGTTTCACTCTCGACAACGGTATTGGCGAGTTCATTCTGTCTCACCCCGACATGCGCCTCCCCAAGTCGCGCGCCATCTACTCCGCCAACGAGGGTAACTCTCTGTACTGGGAGGACAAGACCATCAACTACTTCAACTCTCTAAAGCAAGCCCAAGACGACGGCAAGCCTTACAGCTCGCGATACATCGGTTCCATGGTTGCTGATGCTTACCGAACTCTGCTCTACGGAGGTATCTTTGCTTACCCCGCCGACAAGAAGAGCCCCAAGGGCAAGCTCCGTATTCTCTACGAGTGCGCGCCCATGGCTCTCATCTTTGAGAATGGTACGTCAATTGAATTTTAGTCATCAGCATTTTACTAACTATACTTAGCTGGTGGTCAAGCTGTCGACAGCAAGATGAACCGTATGCTCGAGGTGGTGCCCGAGCACATCCACGACAAGGCCGGTATCTTCATGGGTAGCTACGACGAGGTCGAGAAGGTGAAGAAGTTCCACAGCTAAGTGGAAATCAAAGAGAATGGCGCTTTGGCATGGGATTATGAAATCAGTTAAATATCAAAAAGCGAACCTCATGAGTGAATGAGCATTTTAATGATGAATTTATCATATCTTCCATTTTTCTGAGCGTCATGCAGAGTGTCATGATGAGAAGTCATGATCGTGAGCCATCATGGAGGCGGTTTAAACTGGGGACGTCACGCCACCTTGGCCGTCAGGTCTTATCAGAATGGGCTACAGCGTCTTCTTTGACCTGTCTCTATAGGTTCTAAACTGTTGTTTTATCAGGCTCTTGTCCACTCTGGTTGGTACATAGTGTCTTGGTCAACATTCTCAAGCACCACAATCATGTAGAGCTTGAGCTACTCCTCTCCACAACGTAGGGCTCTAGGCTGTATAATAACTCCGGCAGCGGATGTCTGAGGCACTGGGGGTTGATTGCTCAGTGATCACTAGGCTGCGTGACCAACACGCTTGCAATGACTGCTCTTCGTGTAGCTCGAGGACTCTCTGCCTTCTTGGCCCATGACTCTCGGTATTCTCATTGTTATGGATTGATTACCTGCCCACATAGTTTCCCTTGGTCGGCTAGTTTTACGTTCTTTCAGTACAAGCAATAGCCAGTTGAATAGAAGAGCTCGAAGCCTAAGCCTCCCTCAAAATACTGAAAGAACGGTGCCTTTGATCGGGATCGATAACTCGCTGCCTAACGTGGCGAGCCTTTTGCATTTGCAGTCTTTCATGGTCTCTGCGTTTAATATCCCATGTCCAGCTATTCTAGTTCATAAATGAATGATTTATTTCAATTTTAGGGCAGTTAGGACACTAAATTCAAAATTCTATATTCTTTTTTATCACTCTATTCCCCTCCGATGCCTTACGCCCAAAATGCAACAGCTTCCTTCCCACAACCTGAAGATGGTCACCAGTTAAGGCGATGAATACTTGTATCCAAATTGCTCCTTAGCCTTGTCAACAACCTCCTTAAGCTCTGCGCGTTTCCTCCTCGTCTCTTCATCCACAAGATCCAATCCTGTCGGCTTGTCTTTACCACTCGGAAGTAATAAGCCCCGCTTCACAGCAGGCCTCTCAAGTATACGAGCAAGCCATGCTTTAACATTCGGGAACTGATCATACGAAATTGATGTACCTGGCAGGCGATCTGTCCAGCCGATCAGGGCGATATCCGCGATGGAGTAGCGACCTCTACCGGGTCCGACGATGTAGTCTCGGTCTGTAAGACGCTTGTCGAGGATACCAAAGAGACGCTCTGTCTCGCCGACGTAACGCTGTATAGCGTATGGGATTTCTGGCTTGACACCAATGAAATGAAACGCCTGTCCTTCCCTGCTGAAGTGTGAGTGTACCGCCCTGATATTGATGCTCATGACTTACATAGGACCAATTCCACCATGCTGCCAACCAATCCACGACTCAGCACGAGTATAGTCATCGTCGTCAATCTTGAATGATAACTTATTCTCTGGATCGTATTTCCTTGTCAAATAGCTTAGTATCGCGTTGCCTTCAAAGACAGCGAGATCGTTGTTGTCATGGTCAACAAGAACAGGGATACGGCCATTGGGGTTGATGGCAGTGAACCAAGGCTCCTTTTGAACATTGAGTCCAATTTCAATGCCTTGTATGGTGTAGTCTAATCCATATGCGTCGCGGAGCTCTTCAAGAAGGATATGGGCTTTAACGCCGTTGGGTGTACCCCAGCTAAGGAGCTCAATGCCCTTGGAGGCGATGAGGCCAGTCGGTCGAGCCATTGAGCAGCTGCGTTTAGGAATTATGGAAGCAGATCTGAGTGGGTAATTAAAGTCTTGAGAAAGCTTTGATCTACAAGATAGAGTAGAACGAAAGGAGAGAGACATATATGGCAGTTTTATGGTTGAGCGCATCGTCATTGAGCGACGGAGGGACGCCTTTCTTTGCAGGATGGTTTCCAATATCGTGGCTCCAGGACCGATAAATCATCAATTGGTCATTTTCTCTTAAGATTTGACACTTCTTCTCTCGCAATGAGTTAGGCTTGCTGCACGATGTTGTCTAGGGAGATTCTGGCGTTCGGAATGTTTACTCATCCACGAAGCTTTGTAATCTTGATTACCCTATAATGTGGAATCACCCAAACGTGGAGACGTTTTTCGATGGCCTGCATTTCAAAGCACAGCTAACGCAGCCTCCGCGGAATGAATACCCTCATGGTTCAGCAATGCCCAGAATAACTATTTGGTCTGCGTCGATAGTAGCGCAATCCCATATTGTTGTCTGACTGCTGCCAGTGGTTGAGTTGCAAGTAATCGGCACGTCCAGCTCCTCAGGGGCGCTGAACAGATGGCCCAAGAACCAGCTGCAGTATGCACCCTCAGACATTCTGAACTTACCTACCAACATCCTCTCTCAACTTCTTTGTCATTCTAATCAAATCTTGCATGAAACAACCAACAAAGCATCGACACCAAAACACAATGATTGGGACAACCGCGCGGTAAACGACAGAATACGCCTCACACGTTTCGATTCGACATTAGCCCCATTATCATGGCGCAATGCGCAAGAAATGTCAAAGGATCGGCCCGTTGTTTCTCATCAGATCCTCGCGAGTATTGTTCAGGGTAGGTCCCAGATCAACGGTTGAGCTGCGCACGGGTCGAATAGTTTCACGTAAATGAGAGTGTTCCTCAGTGGATACAGGAGGATACTACAGTAGCACCAGCATATACGCAGCAAAGATGTTTATGGTATTTCGTGTAAAGTTCTGTTGGATTCGTCGTTGCAAACGTAACCCTGCGGGTGATCCTCCGATCCTTCTCGTGGTGGAGTTGGAGTTGGTGTTGGGCTGTGAGTTGATGAGTTAAGGGTCCCCTTTTGATCGTCGTGAGCTTTACCCCAAGAGATATCTAGACGCCCGCGACAGTTCCTCTGACAGAATACACTCCCCAGAGACGAGAGCCTGCAATCAACAATCTAGGACTTCTTCGAGTCTCGAGAATAGCACTTGACGCGTCGTCATCAGTGCCTCAATCACAATACGATGAATGCAATGTTGCATTCAAACTCGCAACTAATCAGATGCAGACTCAACGCCCAGAGCATAGAAGCGCCTACGTCACTATCATGAGGTGCTAGCAGCCAGCAACCAGCATCAAATTGGGTTCTGACTTGTTTGGTCTGCGGAGCGCCCACCTCAAAGCCAAGTTTCCCCTTCCCCACCCACGACAACGAACGAGACCACTTATTAGCCTTGGAGCTGACGCCTGATGATATTGTAGGTACTGCACCCTTGGAACCGGTAGCCAATGCTTTTGAGCATGGCCCTGCAAGTCTTGAGTTCCCTGGGAATAACACAAACACCACAGCCCTTACCTCGATATCCTGTCCAGCCTATTTACCCGCTCTGACTTACACTGAACTAACTGACTGACTTCATCACCCATTGGGGGCCATGCAGTGCAGAACTCTACAGCACATACAGTGAATCATCCTAGGCGAGGTGATCCAAGACCCGGAAAGCAGGGAAAACCACTCTCTCAGAAGCCAGGTTTTTGATCGACTGCCGCTGAGAAAATCCCCGACAGGCTCACGCTTAGATCTGTAACGTGACGTCTTTTCATGCCGCAGGGTCCTTAACTCCAGTTCCCATATCTAAACTCCATTGCAACGGTTTCCCCTCCCTTGACGATGTCTTCAAACTTGTTCTTTTCAGAAGCGGCACGATGGACACAGATGCAGACATGGGGGATATCTGCACGTCTGAAGGATTCAAGCCGCTGATGCACTTTTGCTTTGACTTGGACGCAGACTGGGAACTTGGCCCTTCACCAACATGTCTCACAGCGGCTGGTTTCACCCCAAAAGAGTAATTCATACTAAGTTAGCTGCCAAGTGTTCTCTGCTCACCATAGCGGACTACCCTTTCGTCCTTCTCATCCCGCCTAAGCTCTGAAACCTCAGTGAAAGGCACTCTGGCCAACATGTGCTCTGTGGCATAAACTGTCTTCCCTTGAGTTCCCAGTCCAATTTCATTGGCACCCTCGCCTATTGAATTATACTCAGGTTAGTTGTTCAACTTATCGGAGATCGCCAAGTAGTACCTTGGTTGTCGGACTAGCCAGCCTACGTACCGGACGGCATTGTCGTGGCTTCGGCTGGCGGCACCGCTAAGATCCGTCTGAACCGTAGGCGTGGAGTTAAATATCCATCACAAAGCGGCCGATCGGTGGAGCGAGCGAGCGAGTTTCGATTCGTCAAATGCGTATTCGTCGTAGAGGATATGGAGTTGTCGTATTAAGAATACCGTACTGTTGGTGATCAATGGCAAATGGTGAGTCCAAATAATGCTCGCCGGTTCAAAACGCTCGAAACCTTAGAGTGCCATGGCGCCGACAAAAGCGCCTGGCACTAAACCTGGGCCAACAAACGTCTCAGGAAGGCATTTCAAAGATTCAGATTAGTAATCCAACCACCAGAGACTCCAAGACATGTGATGCAACAGCATTACAAAGAATGTCCGGCACTTCTGGGGGCTGCTTCGCTGTTGTCCAGCCCTGTTTGTATTCAGCTTAGACGGGAATAAGTCATATTTCACGCCCACCTGTCATTGTATCGCAGACATTCGATATATCGCCATTCCTGGGGAAGCGGAACCGTCGAGAGAATGCCACAAGGATAAAGATAGAAAAGGCGGAATCACACGATGGGAAAGTCAATCTGTACTGCAGAGCAAAGTAGCGGCCCCCAGACGTGGAGGCGCAAGATAACCTTTCGTGCGAGGTGCAGACTAGTAACTGCAAAGGGCAAAATGTGAATCATAACGAGTATGCCTCATCGGTCAAAGCCGAAGGGGGACCAAAGAATGAGGGAATCGTGTGCAACATACGCAACGAGGCAGAATAATGAGAGCGAATGCGAGAATTAGGAGTGAATAAGGGGTCGAGCTGAGCTGAGTACGAGCATGATGAATAGGAGAAGAGAATTATGATTCAAGGTGTTGCGATGTCATGTCAACTCATACAACGTTAAATTGTTGGTTTACAGAAACGGTATCAAGCTTCGAAGGTTCAGGGGGATTAGCAGTACTCAGGTATGCATGGACAAAGTCCCCTGAGGCTGAGGCTGAAGCTGGTGATGTTATTAACAGGTTTCTATTATGACGATTTCATCCATCGTTGATGAAGCTATCCATGACAGTTGAAGAACCAGGTACTGTATGTACAATGATGTGAATGTGTATGTGCGAGGGGTGTCTAGACTCTAGGCTGCCGTCAATTCAGTGATTATCCGCTAGTTATAGCCTCAATTATGACTGAATGAGTGGGTGAATGAATGAATGAACTGGATGTCCCAACCTGTCGGCTACCACTCGGCGAGATTCCCATGCAGCCGTTTGTGGATGTGCTTTGTGTGTGTTTATGGTTGTGCCGCATTCGAAATGTCGATGTAAAGAAACAAGACAAAAAAAAGGCAAACTTCGTGATCTGGATCTCAAGGCCACCCCCCCTGTCTCGCCTGGTCCTCCGCCTTTTCATCACTGCAAAACGCTCTCTCCCACGTTAAACTGGCGGACATTGGCACCCCTGCTCGCTTCCCCACTTGGATCACAGGGCGGGGATGATCGAAGCAGGGGGTGACGCAGTACGTACCCTCGACCCTCTATCTTTAGTCCACCCTTGGTTGACCTGAGGCGCAAGGAATACAATTTGTTAGGGACACCAGCCTCAAGTCATTGGAAGTCAAGCCAAAAGACATGCATGCACCTCTTTCCTAATGAGGGTACCATGTTGCGCTCTACCTGTACCAAGAAAACGTGGCGGAGTAGCTCTCTCACCAGTCTCCCCGTCTCCGGCTCCGACTCCAAGGAATAGGCCATGAGGCTACAAGGGAAGAAACGCTGTTAATGGAAAATCAGAGTTTCCGCTTCCCGTTCCCGTCGAAATTCTTTCCATTCTCGCTCTAGTGCCGTGCTCTCGCTCGGCGATTGGGTTTGACTTTGGGTTTGTGTTTGGCCTTTTTCTTGCGAATGGAATCACTAGAGCTGTGCAAAATACTGCTGCCTACCGGGGCGCAACCCCAGACAAGAAGGCCGTTAACCTTATGACGCCAATCGCATTTCTCGATCAGCAAATCAATCGCGACAACGTGACTCGGATTGTACATTTGCTCTGCATTTACATGCCAGCCACCGGAGTAGCACTGCATTTCGCTTCGCGATGTACAGTACAGCACAGTCAAAGAAAGCTACGACGATAGGAGCAATAACATATTGCCTATTCCCGTAGCGTAGTGTTTATTGCTTACAAGGTAGCAGTAGCACTCTGCGCTGTCTTGGGATGGGATGTTGATCGCTGCAATGCACTGCCGTATTTCCCAAATTAAACCCGAGCCTGATCCCAGCGAATCGCCGATAACACAAGGTCGGTGGTGATGATGAACTGTCCCAGGCCAGAACCAGGCCAGGCCAGGCACGGGTCACGGGTACAGCACGCAGCCTAACCCAGCATCGCAGCGTAGTGTCGTAGAAGGGGAGAACATGGCTAGCATGGTTGCAAGATTGCACTCGTGGGCTTCGCCTTGTGGTTGCGGCGGCACAGCAGGTTACTGTACCCAGAGTCCCTGTCTCTCTAACTCTAAGAGCATGGATTCACTTCCATCGGGAGGATCCGCATCCGCGAGTCTTGAAGCCAAGACAAAGGAAACAAGGGGGCAGGTAAGTTAATTTAATTTACTTTTTTTTATTAGCTGTTGTCGGGTTGCTCTTTTCAGTCTTGACAGCGGAGTAGATTTCATCCATGCATATGTCCATGGAGTTGGGAATCAAACAGTGGGAACTTGGCTAGGGGGGGAAATAAAAAAAAAAACGACCCCTCGGTGGGTGGAACGCCAGCGAATTTTGGTGCATTTGGGGTCGTTTAATATTTCCCCCCAAGGCTTGGCTACAACCGCTCCCGCCCCTTGAAGAACAAAGAACAACACCATGCCTTTGTTGGAGAAGCGTGCCCTTGACCAATCAAGTCGAGGGTCCACCTCTCATCTTGCTCCCGCCCGTTCAGCCCTACCGCTCGAGGTCACCCCACCCCTGTCCTGTCCTGTTCTGTCTGGTCTTGCTTGTTGTTGCTCTCCTGCAATGGAAGCTTCACAGGCCCACGCCCCCTCAGTGAAAATCCCCACACAAGTTCAGTGCTCTAGCAGTGAGCACATCCACTGAAGCTGAGCAGAGCCATCTTTTAGTGCTCATGTCTCTCGGCACTTGGGGTGCTTCATTCTCATCCTCACATTTAATCCAGAACTCTTGGAGAATATTGGCAAAAGAGAAGAAAGGAACATATTCGTCATCGTGAGACACCTGGCGTCTCGCCAAGGTACCGTAGACCCTGCCGCTGTAGATAGTGAAAAAGATGCGGCTACTCTCTGTTCGGGGAGTGTCGCATGCAACCACGGGCATCACCAAGACCATAAGACGCAATCTGCTTGGACGGCTTCGCTTGGTCGACCGGCTTCGCCGAAGCCTTATTTCTTAGAGCTTCACCGCTGAGCAAAGATACCATTCCCCTCATCAACTGCAGCCCTACGAGGAGAGTTGTTAGAGTCTGACTGTCATCAAACGGCGGGGCTCCAATTCATCTCCCTATCTCTCATCTCCGCAATTTTCGCAACCACAGCCAACGGATGCCATCCAATACCACATGCTGATCATGGTCTTGGGCTTGTGTCTCGATTGCATTTGCATCTGCATCTGCGTCTTCAGCCCACGGAGGAGATGCACTGATTTGGAAATGGCGGACCGAGGACACTGAGCACAAGCTGTCTTGTAGTGTACCTTGTGCCTGTCTTTCTCTCGCTGTTGGTTGCTGCTCATTCCAGCTCCGATGCAGTGGATCAGCCCTTTTTTATCGTTCTGAGCTACCCGCTGTGTCTTGCATCCCGGTCATCACCTTGAACTGTCGCTCGGTAACACGGCGCATCTGACTGACCAGGCCACGCAATGGCAATGGCGATGCCTCGAATGGGATCTCCCATTGGAGTATTCTCTTTCGAGCATTTTGCCTTTCTTGATAGTCCGGACTTAAACATGTTAATTACGTACACATGATTCGGACTTAACAGCCATCGAGACAGACAGACAGACATGAAAGGGTACATAGCTGCGCTACGTTTCAAGGCGTTCAAGCCCTGTACCTTTGAATTTAACCCGGATTTCTAAACGCGTGTGTCGCATCGCATCCATCCGCTGCGCTGGCATACCGTACGCCCCCTGGTTAACCCGGCAGGGTTATTTGCCCATTTATCATTTTTGGACCCCAAAAACGTTTCCCCTTGCTAGCGACCGACGCTGGCTCCCTGATATCTACACCCCACAGCCCTTGCAAATGCCCCTCCCGTCCCCTTCATCTTTCTGGCAGTTGATTGCGGGCGTGCGTGCTGGTGATGCCCATCATTTCCTACCAGGGGAAACAGGCGTGCCTATCGCGTATTTTTGCAGCTCGGGTTTCAAGCTATCAGATACGCCAGAGCTCCCCGAGCTACTCAGGAAACGAAGCGGGAATGAATGATCCAAAGCTCGGACGCTACGGCATCATTTGGCTTGACTTGACTCGTCTCGTCTTGGACTTCACCCTGATCACGAGCTGCAATTGTTGCGTTGTGACTCAGTTCGGGGACCTCGTCTAAATGGTCTGTCCGGGTTTGGGCAAAGCGTCGCGACGAATCTGCAACTCGAGTCTCAATGTCTTGCTTCACGTGAAAGAATAGGAGAGCAGAGATGCAGGGACATCTATCTTTACTCCACAAGCACGCAGCCGCGGGGATCTTGTCGTGGCTTACTACCCCATCAAGCCAAGTCTCAGTCTCAGTCTCACTTGGGGAGTGAGCTTCGATACTGATTCAATGAATGCTACTCATGGTCTTGCTGTATCTCCATCGCTAAACATAAGATAGCCAAAGTATATCGTCCAGATGGAGTTCTCGGAGACTTTGATTCACGTGCGAGCTTTCATGTCGGGAGGAAAAGTGTCCGCTCCATTCTGGTAATGGCCGTGCCAGTGCTAGGCTCTAGCTTGGGCCCGAGACAGGAAGCTAGTGCCAGCAAAAAGTCTCCGCGCAGGCTCTATTCCCAGTATGTACTGGTGCCAGGACCCAAGCCAACACACCCCCAAAGCAAAGCCGTGAGCTGTGAGTGAGAAAATGGTATGGATCCCCAGAATGCCGTCCAGTGGCTTGGGGCCTTGGGAAGAGTGAGAACCTTAAACCTACCCTCGTCGACGGGAGACGACATGATGGTACCGAGGAAGTGGTGCAACATGTTCATGTAAGACGATATCTTTTTTGGTGGTGATATTTTGGAGGTGAAGAACCAAAAAAAGATCCACACAGAGAATAGCTCTGTTGAGTCAAAGTCAACAGTAGACTGAGCTAGCTTCATTTAATGGGCCAATTGATAAAGCGGGAATCCGTTCGCCGACCCTGAGCCGCATAGTCGTGCCGCAAGCCGGCCGTAGGAGGAGGTCCCAGGTCCGTACGGAGGTTGAGGTAGAGAGCTAGACCAGACAAGACAGGAGAGTCAAAGACGCACGGCAACGGAATCAACAGATGATCAAAACATGTGGGCTTGAATGGCTCCGACGGTCCTCCTCTCGCCAAATAATCATCGTTGTTTCGATTTCAGCCGTGATTCATCTGCAATTGGTTTCAGAAACACCAGAAATGCCTGGTTGTATGCCTCGTCTGGCGTGCATGGTCCGCTACGGCTTCGCCGAAAACCCGTGCCTTGAGTTAGTTGACGCGCAGGTCAATATGCGCCTGTGATGCATGGTCCCCGGTCAACTTTGTACAGTATCTGATGCCAGCGATAGCTTTTTCGGATTGACGTCAACGAAAACAGAAAAACAACCAGCAAAATCTTATTTTGGATAGTTGAGTTAGCTTAGTCTTGTTTCTATCATTTAGACGCGGGAATGTTGAAGGGACACGGATTTTGCGGCTTAACAGTGAGCTCAAATCCGCAAAGTCCGCGACTCATCAGAATTACTTTTTACGGTAAACGCTTTGATAATGTGCTCACATTGTGGTCCCCGAAAGAGAGCTTGTCCTTTTTTTTTTTTTTTTGCTTGATACCTTAGTTATGATCGACAGCTACCGAGCAATGGATGCAAGCTTGGGTAGCTTTTTGGTGAGCTTGGAGCTTAGAGTTTCGCCAACGTAGCGTAGCAGTCAGAGCAAGGTACGTAGTCCCAGTGATCTGGCTCAGGGCGCAGCGGCCGCCTCTAGCCCCCAAGGATCCTTTGTCAACTTGTCACTCAAAAGGCGGCGGCGGACTTTTCAACATCGGACACAATTTGTCAAAAGGGGTGTACCACTGGAATAGCACCACTGCCTACCACTACCGGTACTGAGAAACGTTATGAGGACACCGGGATGACAGAGGGGGCAGCAACCATCCAGGGCTTGACACTCTCTTCCGGTTGGAGGACACTCATTCAAGCGCCCAACTTGTCATCTCGTAGGGCTGGGTAGATCCTATCCAAGTAACAACAGGGGGGCTGTCTTCAACCGCGTGCTCTATAATTGCCATCCATGTTGATGGTCTGGTCTGCTTCGCTGCTTGATAAGCACACAAACTGTCGGTCTCGCAAAGGATTGGACAAGAGCCGCTGTGCAAAGGGTTATATCAAATACTGAGCCTGAGCCTTATTAGGGAGTGCCGTCTTCAGTTGAATGCAACCCCACGCATCACACATCACCCGTGATGTTGATCAACAAGAGGGTGGTTTGTTCTGACCAAAATGGCGGGTGATGGATAACGGATAACGGGCGGTGCCACGTACATGCCTACAGCACATGCAACCATTGTCCCAACCACAATCATATCCATGCAGCCTCAGGGGGCAGAAGCATAGCAGCCTGGCAATACTGCCGCTTCATTGGATAGATGTCTCTCCTTTTGAAGTTGCAAAGCGAAGCAGATGGGCCCTGAGATTTGGACCATGCATTTCGACGAATATGCCCAGATTGGGAAATAGGACCAAAGTCCCGTCAAGAGGGGACCCTTTGTGCTGCTAGCATATGCATTCATCTGCGCGTGCGTCTAGCGGCAGTTTCAGCCATCGTCGGCGGTCCAGAGTCGAGACTCTCTGTCTCGAAATATCTCATGTTATTTGTTGGGCACTGATGATCCGAGGACTGTGGTTGGGTTGCAGGGGTCCTCACAATCGGATAATCAGTATCGTTTGAGGAATCAAGTTTCGATGGATTAGATGATACCTATGGTACGTTGATCCAATGTGAAGAAAGTGTGCAGTACCGTGCATTGCATGAGGCACGGAGCCCAGGGACATGGCTGAGGTGGTCCCGACTGTGAGGTGTAAGGCTGAGTATCCGTGGATCCAAACCAATCCAAAGGATGGAGGTTACTTCCGGCAAATTGCTGTAGGCATGTAAGTGCCTGCCCACACACCGAACTGCTGCTGCTCCTGGTGTAACTCTACGGTACCAAGCATGAGGGAGGATCAATTACTGATTTCCTACTCCGTAATCCATCGATCTGGTGATATGCTTTATGGAGCATTTTACTACACGTTGTCTATCTAATCATGCATATCCTTGACTCTGTTGCGTTGCTATGTAAATCCTAGTGCAATCCTCCCTACGAGGTCCGATGGAAAATGGATATCCGTATCCGTAGGAGTAGGGTCTAGATGGGAAATAAACATAAAAATTCAACATACCGCGCGGGAATAGAGCAAAGGCCTATTTCTGGTCAGTGCCACTAACGTTAGCACAGCAGCATGGCTCACTAAATCGACTGGTTTCCCACCTTGTGGGGGAACGAGCCCGGGTTCGCTATTGGCTAGCTAAGCTACCTAGCAAAATAGAATTCGCACGGGAAATGATAGACGGATCGGGATATGGGGACGTGTCAGAAAGTCTAGACATTCTGACAAAACGAACTGGCCTAACGTTATGCTGCGCTGAAGGATTTGTTTGAAAGTGCGTGCTGCGCAAACACAACTCATTAACATACAGGGGTCTAGGGGAAAACATATCCACCTATGATGGTAATATCTTCTATTGTGGCAGGGCGTGTAATAATCCCTCGGTGAAGAGGCGATGAGGATATTTTTGACATAGATCATTGCTCGAAAGTTACAGGGCACGTTGACAGCTAAGCTATGTGAGGCAGTTGGAATCCCCAGCCATCTATGTGTGTATGTATGTAAGTTGATGGCCGGAACGGCATCCCGTGGGTGAGTTGTGAGGTGGTTCCATGTGAGGATTGAGTTGAGTTGTGTCGAGACCAAACGGATTCACTGATCAAGACATGAGATTCACGAAAAGAGGAGGTGGCGAATTCACTTGCATCAGCACTCGCGGATATCATCTTGCCTACCTTGTCGTGAATCGGTGCATATCCGAGCTCGACCGTTGAAGCTATCTTGATTTTATCCTGAAGCTAGATGCGGCACAGCGAGAAACGAGAACACACGAACCCGCCTTCTACAAACGGCAGTCAACGGTCTCGACGCCATCATCTCGGAAATTTACTCGTTCTGTTCTGTTTCTGTGCCTCTTCTCAATCAACCGTCTAGGAGCAAGGGCCGTTATTGCGTGCGTGCATGTGTGCCTCAAAAGCTCGAGTCATATAATTCCTAGCCCGCGGCGTTGCTATCAAAGTCCCCGCCCACTCAGGCTTCGCCATGGCACCCCCAAAAGCAAAGAAAGAGAGCAAAGTTGAAACGTTGCGACAGCCTAAGGAAATTTGAGTGCGGCTGAGGGTCCAATCAAGTGGCCTGGTCGTCCCTCTTGTTCGTGCGACGGCTCGACTGACAACCCCGAAAGTTTATCGCGCTTGACAGCTGACACTGTAGCCAATCACAATTGGATGGGCGCGAGCAGTAAGGACAGGGGTTATCGAATAAGTCTGCGCCGCACTCTTGTGACAGCAATGCCCTCTGCTAAAATCACTCTCGCGCTTGTTTCGTGAGTCTACGGCTTAACTCAACGTCGACTTGACTATGATGCAAGGATTGACATCCCGACTCTATCTCGGACTCTCTCGTAGCAGAGTATCCGTAGTCCGATGTCTTTTTCACGGCTCCTTCCATGAAACCCACTCTGCTACTCTACTCTGCCGCTCTGCCACTCTGGCTAATCGCTCATTTCGGGACAACGATTAACCATAATTCAAGGTAAACGATATCCGTTACCAACGGGCGCAACCCAACGCTGAGCATTGTTGACGTTTTCTGACATCTTCTGACGACGACTCGATAATTAATGTTACACTTGATTCAGTTCTACCGCACGGGTAATAGCAATGTTAGGTCGTGTTGACGCCGCTCTGCCGAGCCCTGGGCACCACCTACATAGGTACGTAAGTATCCAAATGCTTAGTTATGGCACATTCCGCGGAGCCGGAACTCTCCATACACGGAGCCGGTGATTTCCTTTTACGGTCTCTACACGGAGAAGCTCAGTTAGCTCCCATCTATATCCGTGATGGAACCCTGAAAGCAAATGGCGAGAGGCTTCACGTCAGTGCAGCCCTTTCATCGTGAGGATTTTAAGACCAGAAAAGTGCTTAGAATAGCGCTATTTCTTCAACCAGACAATTCAACCAGACCGCTTGTTTATGCGTCGTGAATACGTTGGATTTTTAGTGTCTTTGAAATGTCTTCAAAGGAGGAGACAGTCTGTGTAAATGAGCGGCACAATTTCGCCGCAGATAGCTCCGTCTCCAACTCCAAGACTCTGCGGGGGTTTTCCAAAGAAGAAGGTTGGTTTGGTTGATCGACAATGCTTCTTGTGTCACCCGCTCAACTGGTAACGGGCGCGATTAGAAATTGTGATCCAAAAGATAAGCGCCAGATCACCAACAGTTGAAGCGGATGTGGTATTGTCATCGAGCATATCGCGCCTCTGATAGCCCATGAGATGCCATGCCATGTGTTGGGTGTGTGTGTATGTGCTGTGCGTGCTGCCATGGATCGATCCATCGTCCGCAACCTCAGGGCGCAAGAGTCTCGAAGGATTCTGGCAAAGCAGGGTAATTTGCCCCGTTGCTGCAAGACGGGTACACAAGCCGAAGGCCTGCCTCGCAGCGACTTGTCCTGTGCACTGGGCAAAAAAAGACAAGGTTCAGGGACAAGTTGCACATCATTACAGGCAAAATAGCTCAAAGGGGGTTAGTCCGGGCCTCTTCTCTACAGGACCATTAACGAAAGTCAATATGTGCTAATGGGTTGTCAACGACGTAGGCGAAGGAATTGATGGAACGTCGATGCTCAGGTGGCCCCCAAGGGAATTTCCAAATAAACAAGTTATTACAGGGCGTAGGGTACCGTAGTGTCCGGTATTTCACCCCCTTATGCCTTGCTAGGCCTTGTCTCTCCAGAATTGAGTCAAATGCTGCGACGGGTTGCCACTCAACGGTCGCGGGGCAGGGGTCGGCCGCCTGTGAGAAGCGTTTCTGGGTAGGGTCTTGCTGCGGCCGCGCTTAATCTTTAACAGCCGGAAGCTTGATCGTGAGGACAGCCGACCCCTGCCCACCTTTATTTCGTTGTAGGGTATTTTCCAAACTCAATGAATTCAGTATGACCTCCTTTAACAAATAATAGGGTTTTGGAAAGATTATCTCCCAAGACTGCAAGTAAGATAATATGACGAAGATGGTTGAAGTTTTTTATGAGTAGAGCCAAGACTTAGAATTGCAGGTTACGTGTTTCCATCACTGCGAGAGGTGTATCATGTTGGTCTCTTGGTTTGTTGGCTCTGCTATAGATGACGAGAATCTGCCGTAAATATGGCCCAATTCGACCAGGCTCAATACAATGTAGATGACTTCCTCAATATGATTTTAGTTGTTGTTAATGCCAATACCTGTCATGTTTCATCGATATAGCTAATAGTTAAACCCAACCCAGCGTCGCTTTGACCCAGCCCAGACAATTGCAATTGCGACTGTAACTGCAACTCTAACTCATCGTAATATTCCGGTGATTATTCACAGGGGTTCATCGACCCGTAGCCATGTGGTTGGGTGTGTCGGTTGTCGAGGAACTGCTCGACCTGGGTCCTCAAGACTACAACGGTAGGGATAGGCGCGCAACTGGGGAAGATGGCACGATGTTGATGTCGCTTGTCGTCTTGTGCATCAGAGACCGGCAAGGCAGGGCTGGCAGGGTCGAGTCATTAGACAAGATCTTCCAGAGCAAAAGCGGCATTCTCTTGGGACATGGACAGATCTAAACCGAAATAGTACGAATAGTCGACAGTGACTCTATCTATATACGTACACTTGCTGCTAGTGATATCCGGTGGCAGGGCTTGGACATTACTCTGATGAATAAGAACTAATCGTGTCGTCACACAGCCCTACGACGGGCGCTGCTAGAATGAACGACGTGATCGGCCCGGCCAAAAGGTCTTCTTACCCGGCAAAACGGTCCTTGGAGCGACTGACAGACCAAGACAAGACTCACACAAGTCTCGAGCGTGAGAGAGCCTGGGATTGTGGGACTCCAATTGGTCCCAGGGCTGAGTTGGATCAAAAGCTAATCATTTCGGGGTCTCTCTTCTACCACTATGGGGGCTCGGGTCGACCTATTTGTGATTGGCCAGCCTCTATTGATGTGTTCCCAGGGTTGGGTTGTATTGGAGACTGTCTCCATCGGCTTTAAGAGCAACCCTTTCTCTGGGACAGGGAATTTCAAATGGCAGACAAGAGGCTCAGTTCAAAACAGTGGATAAGGTAGTCCCAGGACATGGGACTGGACGTGAGTCAAGGTGTCCTGGGTGCTGGGACTGGGACTGACCTGGGGGGGCCTGGCATGGGAGAGCTAACCAGGGGAAACTGGGCGATGCTACGCTGCGTTAGAGACGGAGACGGCAATCGACTTGATAGACTAAATGTGGGCAAATTTAGCCCAGATTTCCATCGAGTCTGCCTTGAAGCTTCTTTGCTGGTCCATGGCTTGATCTCGGGGACCTGGTTGGCTTGCTCGTTTAGTGTCCACTACCTACAGGGAGTGCAGTGCCAGCTTGCAAAGGAACCTACAGTACAGTACCTCTCTATCTCGTCTCTATCAGCTGTTGGCTTTTTTAGACGGTTAGAATGGCATCTGCTCTGTTAATAGCGCCAGCCTCTCTGATGGCTTCTGTTCTATTTTGCTCCCGCCCTTCTGGTGACTTGGCTGCGCCCAGTAGTTCATCGTCTCGTTGTCTCTCCACCGTTGATGTTACGTGACGAACGGTTCAGAACTGATAAAACCCAATACGCTCACATTCCAAACCAAGCCGTATCTGGTAAACGATACGTTACTGCTTCATAGCACGGCGCAGTATGGTGTAGTATAGCATATGCCATGCTTTGGTATAGCATGAGAAGACACAGCAGATGCTCAATCCCGTCTCATGCCCTACTTGAGCCCCGATCTGTAACTCAGTGAATCCCGCTCTTTTGACGAGACACCGTTGTGTGGGATGGCAGCACTCCCCTCCTTGTTCCACAGCGAGGTTGTTGTGCATATAGGCAGACATCCAAATATTTGGATTCATCATTCAGCATTTCATCTGGCTAGCCATAGCATCATGATAGCAAACGTGCTCACACATGGATAATGAATTTGTCAGTATCCTGGTAATTTGCTCTATTCGTCCGAATGGAGTCGGAATCGGACATGGCCAGCGGAGTTTATTATAAATCCTTTGAGGTGGGTTTTAATGATCGCCCGTCGACAGCACGGCCGTACTGTACCAAATGAGACAGTTTCAAGTGTGTTGGAGGATTTGTAGTGGCCAATAGTCGGTGCATCTCTCATTTTGCCGTCATAAATTCAATAAATACAAATTGAAGCAATTCATAACTGTCTCGCCTTTCGCTATTAGCAGCCGCGATGCCAAATTACGGCCCTGGACTCGAGAATGAGTGAACGAAATGCTTGGCACAAGGATCGTAGCGAGAGGATTTCGATGCCCCGTAGCAACGCAAATGGCCCAGTGAGAGAAGAACGAGTGCGAGCGCCAGTGGAGACAGGCTTGAATGGAAAGGTTGAAAAGGCGGAGGTACGTACCGTGAGCTACCCTGACCTTGTCTGCAGAGTGCATTGGTTTGGGGCTCAGAGGGTGATGAGCACCAGCCCTGTGAGGCCAGAGAGAGACAGACACACAGTGACTGAGAGACAGGCGAAAGAGCTCCCACAAGCAACTAAACAACACCCCTCTCCTTTGGTGCCAGGCCCAGGTAAGGTAGCCAGGCTAGCCAGGGACCTTTTTCTGCTTGTGTGTGGCCGTGCCGTCTTAGGTGCTGGGTGCTAAGTTAGGTGCATGCTAGTAGTGCTAGGGGAGAGGTGTGCGATGTGGAAAGTGGTGGATGTCTGTGTGTGATGGAGGGGGTAGGGGGAGAGGCGTGTGTTCAACTCACTTTACAGTACACTGCAGATTGATCAAAGAGACACCAGAGACAGAGAAGAGTGGAAAGCGCAGCACAGCGCAGGGCAAGGCAATGTCCAGCGCTGGATACCCCCTCATGGGTACAGTACAGTAGGTACCTAACCGTAAGGCAAGGTAGGCGCACACCTCACACGCCCCTGCCCTTGTAGGGTCCCTTCCACTCACTCATCACTCACTCACGTCCTTGGGTCTTTCCGTTACCTTATGCCATGCCTGCTCCCGCGCAGCATTGGGGACATTTATTTAATATACAGCCTCTTCCCCCTCATCAACCGTCTTGCTCTCCATCTATCTCCAAGTTCATCAACAGATTCAGCTTCAAGTAGCTTCAGATCTTCTTGATCATTCTCATCTTGCACTCATATACTTATATATACCCACTGCCACCACTCTCACCTCAAGCAACTCACCACCTCGCCTTGACCATCATAGCCTCTCAGTTCGTTTGGATATAAAGACAGACACAAGAGGACAGACAGATACAGGAAACAATTGAGAATAAACCGACTCTCCCAATCTTGCTTTGGGCCATCTAGAGCTTCGTCGTTCCAAAATCGACGGTTACAATTCTCAGCTACAGGCAACCCCACACTCAAACATATAACAACTTCACAATGTCCATGTTTATGACACAACCCGCCTACGCCTACGCGGCAGCTCCTCCACCTCCCAGACAATACTCGGGAACAAGCAGTGCCTTCAGTGCTTCTGCCAACCCCGATGAGGACTGGACCAAGATCTCTGACCTTGCTGAGCGCCGAAGAATACAGAACCGCATTGCTCAGCGCAACTACCGTATGTTGAGCCTGCTTGACTCTAGATTCACTCTGGAGCCTCATAAGCTGTTTTTGCAGAACTAACAGTCCTTTTCAGGCAAGAAGCTCAAGCGCCGCCTTGAAGACCTCGAGCGCCGTGCTGGTTCTTCTGACGATGCCGAGCCCGACAAGCAGCCACAGAAGCCTACCAAGTCGAAGCGATCCCCCTCCGCACCCAAGTCTCAAAAATCGCAATCCGGAGCTCCCAGCAAGTCTGTTGCCTCACAGGGCCAGTTCACTCCTCCCATGGAGCCTACTGACGAGCTTTTCTTCTCTGCCAACTACGACGACCGAGCTCGCTCAGACAGCCCTCCTCAGTTCACATACTCGACATACCCTGCTCCCGATGAGATCCTCCTCGCACCCTACGGTTCTACTCAGTCATACCCAGCCATCACAACCGCTGATGCCTACCCCAACTACATGACGGCATCTACAGTGCCCATGACACTCCCTTCCATGACACACTTTAGCGATGCCATCAAGCGGGAGACGTACCCTAGTGACGACGGACTCACTCCTTACATGACCTACGGTTACATGCCACCCATGGACTTCAACTCTGGTAGCCCATACGAACAGTCCAACCCTCATGTGAGTCACGCCAGTCAAACACCCCGTGGGGTTGTACGAGATCCACGTTGCTGATGGGGTTCGCAGACTCCTCCGCTGTCGCATTCTTTCGACCACTCTGCCAACTGCTCAGAGGCTGGCTTCGACTACCCTGCGACGCCTCTGTCGATGCCTGGCTCGCCTGGTCTAATCCAGCACCAATAGGGCAGCTGGCATGGACGAGAGAAAGAAAGAAACATAGCGAACTTTGAGATTTTGGGTTAGGCGTTGGAAATGAGCCCTACGAGGCATAGCATGGCGGGTTTTGATATTTTGAACACTTTCACACTCCACACTTTTCACTTCTTTTGGTACTGGCAAAGGTATCTATGTCACAGGCGAGGGGATGTTTACTCGTCTGCATTCGTTTTATGTACACAGGGTCGAAGCGCTCGACCATGTGATTTCTGTAACGGCTGCAAGATGCACGGACGAATTGCTTATTTGGAATGGCGAAGGAAAAGAAGACAAGTGAGGCGTTTTGGGAATGCATACGGCATACGCTTGTATGCATCCGAATGTATATTGGGCAGACACTGAACTGAACTGGATTGGATTGGACTGAACTGGCAAAGGTTGAAAGCAGGCAAGGAGGCAAACAAACAACAAAGATTGCGGCTGCGGGGTCGAGAGACCTTGCTTGGCTTGGCCACTTACGCTCTTGTTAGTGTTGGTTGAATAGATATCTTGAGCCATGGAGACAAATTAGACGATGAAATGTGCATAGCGCTTTGTACTTGACTGCATTGAAGTGAAGTGAAGTGTACGAATTATGAGCTGGCTGTGTTTCAATGATTGTGATGCGATGAAAGTGGCCCAAGGATTTAGGACTGATGAGTGAGTCTAGCCTAATAAGTAGATAATGAATGAATGAATGAGGCTGGCTGAACTAGAACAGAGTTGGTATGGCATGGCATGATATGATAGAGCTTGACCCCCCTTGTGAAGATCAAGATCAAGGGACATGGATGTTGGTAGGTAGCGCAGCTCTGCTACTGGTTTTGTTTCATCGTTTACCTCGTTTATTATCTACTCGCGTAGACAGACGGAGCTGAACAGATAGAGCCTCGGGTAATGTGCCATAGTCAGTTGACGGCTTGAGAGGGGGGCTTCAGCTCCATGTTCCATGTGCATGTGCAAGTTGAGCTAGACGACTGAGGCGGAATCCAGAACTTGCGCCTCAGAGCCTCGTCTACTGTCATTGTCTGTTCTGTTGGGTGTCATTTTCCGTATTGCATTGCGTGTTATGTCTGTCCCCCTCCCTCTTTTCTTCGTATGGTACGGAGACTTTTATGCGCTATGTGACCTGCTGGACCTGACCGGTATGTGAGTGAGTGAGTGAGCTGTTGCTCGCTCGGCGGTTACCACTAACAGACCGGAGTGCTAGGGTGCGGATGTGGATGTGATTGAAGTATTTGGGATTGGGATTGGGATTTGGGAGACCTTTTCTGAGCCCGAGTCCGAGTCCGAGTCCTACCTACCTCGACGTGCCAAGGAGGGTTGCATGGGCCAAATCCGGGCGTTTTGTTGTGTTACAAGTTGGCATTATATCCGTCATGTTATTGGGCCTCTCTGTGTGTGCATGGCCTGCCTGGCCTCTTCGGTACCGACGTACGTGGTCCTGCCGGCTCCTACGGCTACGGATAACAAAGAGGAAACCAGGCTCGGGTCAAGATTCACGCCGGCTTCTCAGGGAGGCCTGCTCCTGTTCTGGGAGGATTTGGACCCTCGCCTGCTCTAGTGGCAAATGATACTGTTGCCGGGAGTGGCGGATGATTAGGAGCGAGAGGAGACGTGATAAAATGAGAGGGGGATTGAAAAGGGAAAAAGGTCACGGAGAAGGGTGTGAGTCTGCGTGTACAGTAAAAGGCGAGTAGACGGATATCATTCTCAGCTGTAGGTAACTAGGCTGTGGATAACTTAAGTGTTGAAATATTGGATGCATTCAATTACTAACCTTGACGCTGCAGATCAAACAATGGCCCCCAACTTATTGCAGACAAATCACCAGAAAAGGCAGAACACCAGAAAGCAAGTTTCTGTAACAATTAGCTAAGTAACAAGGCAAAGAGTCTGGTCCTTTTGTCTGCAGTAGTCTACGGTACAGTCCATCCCATCATCTAAGTGGATATCTCGACACTGGCATTGGATGAATTGACTTTTATCAGCTCAAGCTCATAGACAGGCCTGGACTCGATCTGCCGCTATTCGATTCCAGGCTAGGCATGATCTAACTCACGACCCAAAGACTGTCAACAGCGCCTGGACCAACACATGATGCTAGGTACCGTTGTTTATTAGGCATATCGTTGTCCCAACGTTATGCTTCTGAGGTGTGAACCTTGTTTTCATCTACCGCTGCCGCCATGCATGTCCGTGCGAACGGGACGAGAGAGGCTCGCTGAAGACTATTAAAAGCTATTTTTGAGGTTCATGTTTTGATGACGTATCTGAATTGAAGTGTCGAAATATGAAGATATTTCATTATTCAAAAGAGATCAGTGAATAATAAATTGAACATCATGATTGAGGAAATGCTGCGTTTAAGCTTGATTGACTGCTGTACGTAAGCATCTCAACTGCCGACTTGGCGTGGTACAGTACAGTACTACAAGCAAACTCAATTATGTCATCCATTTAAAGCATCCGCTCATACCAGAACATCAGGCATCTCAATTCACTCGATTCACTTCTCTTCCTCCAGTTAAACAGTGAAAACAAAGTGAAAATGTCAAACAGTCTGCAATACATCTTCGGTGGCCCCAAGTACGTATCAGTATCTAACGTTACCCCAAGACCAAGCAAGCTAACTAACATCTTCAAGGGCTTGGGACAGTGGTCTCTGGACCGCCTCAGACGATCGCGTCCGCGGCGGCTCCAGCATCTCACACCTCTACACTCACCCCACACAAGCCAAATTCTACGGCCATCTTGACACCAAGACCCTCGGCGGCGCTGGCTTTGCTTCGCAGCGCACAGTCGGCGACCTGGCCCTCGATCTCTCCTGCACAGAGGGCATAAAGCTCTCCCTCGGCTGGGACAGCTCGGATCAGACTTTTACTCTCAACGTCAAGGACACCATTCCTGGAAAGAGGGAGGATGGGCGAGATGAGGCTGGTGTGAGCTGGGAGTATGACTTCAAGGCGCCGGAGAACGGAGGTGAGATTTTCATGAAGTGGGATGAGTTCAAGGCCACGTATCGTGGGAGGGAGGTTGAGGATCCTGAGCCGTTGAAGTTGAATGACATCAAGAGGATATCTCTCATGGCACGAAGGTAAGTTTACACGTTCTCAATTCGAAGGAGACTCGTTGCTGACCTTGAATAGCTTCTTTGATAAGCAGGACGGAGACTTCAAGTTGTATGTCAACTGGATCGCTGCTGTCAACAAGAATGATAACGACAGCGATGACGATGGTGATCTCAAGAAGCATGCTCTTGAGCAGCGATCTGACCCGCGTCCTGTATGGAAGAGGTTGTTCTGCGGTCTTTTGTAATTGCAATAGATACCTTCACGTTTTGTGTGTCACTTACCATGATATGAATTTGAATACACAAAAGCATTGTATCGGGGCCAATGTTCTCTCTGCCTCCATGGCTTGTTTATCTCTATCAATCTTGGCAATTCATTCCTCATGGTACTTTTGTGTTCTGACTTGATGATTACCTGCAACTACGAGAATCTGGCTACATTTCTCGATGGAATCTTCGTATACAAAATTTCAAGTAAACCCTAGGCACTTTGAAGGCCTATGGCTACAAGTTATGGTGTCTTATGGACTTAACCTTCAAGTTGTAGAAATTTTCTTTAGCTTGATACTCGTGACTCTACTGTGCCGGGTTGAACCACAGATGGTAACGGCTTGCCTCGATGACTTATGCTCAGTGTTTTCTCCTAAGCATCACCGATATCAACTTTGAACACATCTTTTGTAAGCTGCAATTCTTACAATATACACCCCTAAACCTGTCCAACACCGTGTCTCTGATGCACCATCCAACGCCAAAACACCACCAAACCAGGCATGCTAAAGACTTCCATGTGCCTCCGCCCAAGTCTATCCAGCGCCTCTCCAGCCGGCAGTCAGCTAGCTATCCTTATACCTGTTACATGAACCCCCCTTAGTAACCACCCATAGATCTTCCTTCGTATATTTAGACTGAGCTCGTTTACAAAGTGTCGTTCCTATCCGTCTTCAGCTCGGTCGTTGAGCGGCCAAGATGCTAGATGGAAAAGCTATGTAAGAAGAACGATGCGCCATGCCTTACTGATCTGTGGCAGATCGATAGAAGCCTCTTTTACCCAGTTCCGAGGTATGTGAAACAGAATGCAAGTCCCATAACCGTCAGCGGCGTTGGAAGAGAAGTCGGTCCAGTTGCTCTGCTGGAGCTCTGGACTTCTCTCGGCGCTTCGAGCCGGAGGGGTTGCGGGTATCAACGATGCAATATGCTTTTGATCCCTTCGCTTTTCCCAGAATATCATAAAAATAAAAATTGCCCGTCCTTCATGAATCGCCGTATCAATGCACAAGGGGTATGTATTGTCACAACGGGAGACCAAATAGCCATCCCGATATTAGTCTCTCCGCTCTTACATGCCAGACACACCGCCAGAGTTAGGATCCGCGACGTTGTCCGACAAGTTGATAAGCAGCTGGGCAAGGCATCGCTTAGTCGCTGCGTCATCGCGGAGAACGGATGAGAAGGTAGCATCGCGGAGTGGCTCAGGAAGGCACTGTCGCAGAGCCTCACGAGCGCGAGCGTTGTCACTCAACCTAAATGATCATCGATTAGACCATGGATAACAGGGTAGACATCTATTTAACTCACCGAAGGAAGCACCTGACGACGTGCTTGAGGAGGCGAGCTGTCTGTGATTCGACAAGTTGAGCAACCATGTTGCTGAGGACCGTACCAACAGCATAGAAACGCTCGTATGTAGCACAGATGTAGTTAAGACCGTTGTCGTCCAAAAGGATCTTCTGAACGATGAAGATGGCTACGGTCTTGCTAAGTTCCGAACCTGTCTCCATGATGCGCAAGCAGAGAGGAATGATCTCTGTGGTCAAGAGGAAGTTGATGACTTCAGATGAATCATTCTTGACGAGCGCACCGATAACACCCAGGCTCGTGAGCCTGAGGTACTCGAAAGGCCGAGATTTGGAAGTGGTGTTAAGAAAGGGGTAGAGGAACAGAGGAATATGTGCTGTAAAATGTTAGCTAAGTGACACCTCGATTTGAGCCAAGATGTACGCACCATTGAGGAACAGGGTTCTTGTGTCATTGTGAGAAGCTACGCACTGGAGGAGGGCAAGGGCATTGCACACTCTGTTGGAGGCAGCTGCAGTAAGCTGAGATGGGTTAAGAAGAGTATAAACTGAAATGATCTCTTGGAGGAGAGAGGTCATGACACCTGAGAGACATGTTAGCTGGCTTCTTCCAGCTACAGGCCTGGTAGCCCAAGACAACACGGGTTGGGCACGTACCGAATGAATGCCACAATATGAGAGCCAACTCGGGGACCTGCTCGCGCTTCTTACTAAGTTCCAACAAAGCAGCCTCCCGAGTGTTCTCGTTGAGAAGATCGGCTATGAAGGCCATGGTACGCCGGTTGTCCTCCGAGACATTGCTGTGATCGGCATCCTGACCGTGGCCGGGGAGTTGACCCGCGCCAGCAAGACGGTTAAAGTGCTGCTGCTGCTGCTGCTGAACGGCGGCGGCGGCTGCAGCGGCCACCTGCTGTTGCTGTTGCTGGGTATGGGCGTGATGCGCGCCAGGTTGCTGGTGCATCCAAGCCGAGTCTCCTCCCTGAGGGTTGAATTGGTGGTGTCCGTAGACGTGCGCCGCTGGCATCATGTTGGGCGTATCTTTTCTTGTTCGACGGGGTTCGGAACGGAGGTTATGGTTTTATGACTTGCAAGTCGAGCAGTACTCTTTTTCTTTAACGATGTAAGCTTAGCTGGAGCGTCGGCCGATATTTCGGCGCAGCGAGTTTGAAATCGGGTTGATGAATCGAGGGCGCAAATGCGGAGGTACACGAAACACTTCCAATGGGTGAAGGGGGAATAATCGGGGAGGAAATCAAAAATCTGTTGGAGAAAGGACTGTATAATATCTGCTAACGGTTCTTTCGACTAGATTCCAATCGAGAGGGTCTTTGTTGTATCGTTGGGGTGATAAAGGCACAGTAAGTAGGTGGGAGGTTCAAACCCAAGCAAGCAAGGTGAGATCGTTTGGCGGGTTGGTTTGTGGTGGTGCTCGCAGGTGCTACTGGGGCAAAGAGCGATTCGGCTTCTGGTGATGGGATTGGTCAGCCTGCTTCTCATTATGGAGCTCACGCTGTGATAGGCAAAACCGGCTGTGGCATTGGGACTTGACGCTTGGACCACAAGCAGGTATCCCTGTATGCAACAATGGCGCAAAAGTCTACATGGCCATGCAAGTGCGGGGAGGTAGCTCTCCCATGCCAACCTATCACTATAAACAATCATTGTCAGCCTTGTCCTACCCAAGCCTTGTCACAGCTCGATCTGTGCCCCAAAGACTCGAGGGTTTCTGAGTAACGATCACATCCATATTTCAGCGTCATGGTCAACAAAGTACAGTCGACCTAACTTGGCCAGGTAGTCTCAGTCATGTTTAGCATAAATTCTCCAATTACATTCATAGGTTTTCTCCTAGCTCTTCTCCAGTACTTCCTCTCTCTGTAAGTGCTATAATAAATCATTACCACCATGTGCTTGCTTTATGGCGACCCATGCTTAGAAGTTAAAATAACGAAAAGCGCCATCGAACTATACAATCAACCACGTGCTTAGAGCCAGCCATGCTTCACGTCTACGAACAACGCAACTCCTTCCCAGTGCTTGCTTCAACCAAACTCCTATGTTGCAAATTTCTTCTTAGACAAATGCTCGACGAGTGCTTATAGCCTCAACTCTCGAAGAATATGGTCCGCCATGCTCTTGTATTGCCATGTATTGCCTGTCAATCGCTTGAACTGAATGCCATGCAATGAGAGTAACGGGACCTTTACGATAAAAATCTCAAACTCCAGCACCATGCTTCCTCCGAGATCACTTTGCACTTGCGTGCTCGTTTCTCCGGGGATTCGCCTTGATGGACCCCCATTCCTGCCAGGAATACTGTCGAATGAGGTCTCGGAGTTGGAAAAGCTGCGGTCTCGGTCAGAGCGTCCTGGCGTTCGTGGTGTAGCAGGAGGTCGTTCTGAGTCGCGGAACTCATCCCGCTCACGCTCACGATCGTCTCCCCGCATAAGGCCGCCGAAACTGAATCGTCGCTTGTGCCCTGGTGTCATGCCGGGACTCATGGGAGGGTCTTGCACCTTGTTCAGGTCAATACTGGGCGAATGGCGACAGTTGAAGCCGCCTTTGATCTCTGTATACTCCACATTTAACTGCCGCAGCACTCGCTTGATATCGGTTCGAATCGCAGGTACTGACTTGCCAGATGTCGTCGATACGCTGAAAAGTCCTTTCAGGAACACTGGCTTGGCAAGTTCTGTGTCGTCCAGTCGGTCTGTGGATACACCACTCTGCTCTAGTTCTTGGTCTGTTTCTTCAGGCACATTGGCCTCTTGAGCAGCCTCTCTTCTCATGCGACGCTGCTGAATACTCTCCCTCCTAGCATGTCCAATGGACTTGGCCCTCATACTCACAGACCGGGAGTGTCCGTGGGCACGATGTGTGCTGGAGGAATCTTCATTTGCAACACTCTGGTCAGAACCACTGGTTGCTGGGGGGTCTTTTCGCCGTCTCAGGTCAGCCGAGTTGACACTAGTCGACCGCCCCAGGCCACCTCCTCGTCTGCTCTCCCTTGAACCACCTGCAGACATTGGTGGGCTAAGGAGTTCACCATGCTGCTGACCACTCGCGGAACGGATTTGTGAATCCGATGCATCCTCTCTATCGCGACGTCCACGACGGATACTGAAGCTCTTGCGGGGTGCCAAGGGAGAAGGTTCAGCTGGTGAATGGACTTGCACCACAGGAGGATGCGATCGGTCTTTGTCTAGACGCTCAGGGTCCCTACGCTTGCGTGTACTGAACCTACGCAGAAGACCAGCTGCGGTGCCCTCCTTCTTTTGAAGTTGCTCAAGTCTTGGCTCGGCGGGTGGTGCAGGGGGAGGCTTCGGTACCTCGGGCATGTCGTCTTCACCATGTGTCCTCGCGCGAGGTCTGCTTCGTCCACCAGTTGGTTTCTCACCGGGCATTTCATAAGCGGCAGAGTTGGTGTGGGCTGCTTGAGGTGCCGCAATCTCGGGCATCGGTTCTGCTTCCCTTGCCTTCTCCTTTTCACGGATCTCACGCTCCTTTTCTCTCTCCCGGTCCTTCTCACGTTCACGTTCACGTTCACGTTCACGCTCACGCTCACGCTCTTTCTCTCTCTCTTTCTCTCTCTCCTTTTCCTTCTCTTTCTCCTTGTCTCGCGTTTGAGCTGCTGCTGGCGGAACCATATCAGCATGGTCGCGATCCTGCTTCTCCTTGACGAGGTAGTATATGGATACAAGAGGACTAAATGCGTTCATAGGATCGTTACCGATCTGCAGTGCCTCAGAGCTAGGGGCCGATAAAGTATCGCGGCTGTTACCAGAATTCCTGCGCTTGTAAAAGTCGAAACCGAATGGTCTCCTCTTTTCGGCATCTTTGGCGGGTGGCGGGAGCTCCTTTTCTCGTTGATAGAGCTTCACGGCACGCTGATACTCCTCTGATTCAATTATTTTGGTGAGTTGTGCATTTATACTTTCGGGTGTACCAAAGTTAAAACCTTGCATAGCGAGAATGACTTCTGGCTCGAGTGGCGTCGTTAACGGTTCGCGAATGGGCAGGTAGTTATCGGGGGGACCGTTAAAGCCTTTAGCCATCCATGGATGCGTCATCACCTCTTGCATTGTCGCCCGCTGCTTGGGGTCCGTCACCAACATGCGGGATAGAAGGTGTTTACACTCTGCAATGAAGTTAGAAAACAGTACAAGAGCAACACTTGAGTGACCTACCGCTTGACAGCCATGCGGGATAATCGACAAGACCTCTCTTGATCTTGGCATGCAGCGCGGGCATGCTCTGGTCATCGAAGGGAACCTTGCCACAGACCAAAACATATAGAACAATGCCAAAACTCCATACGTCAACTTCTGGACCAGTATAAGCTCTGGCCTGCAGCAATTCGGGAGCAGCAAAGTATAAGCTGCCGCAAAAAGTCTTGAGATGGCCGCGCGGAGCAAAGAGGTTACTTAGACCAAAATCGATAATCTTGATGTCGCCCGTCTTACTGATAAGGATGTTCTCAATCTTGAGGTCGCGGTGGACGATGCTATTTCTATGCAAATAATCCAGAGCACTTGCGATCTGCCGGCTAAACTTTCGGGCTTGCTTCTCTTTGAGCTTGCCATGCGAGATGATGTAGTCGAGCATCTGGCCGCCGTTGACGTATTCGAAAAGCATATACCAATGGTGGTTGGTACGAACCACATCGTGAAGGGCGCAGATGTGGGGGTGATTCAGGAGGGTGCTGATAGCTGCTTCACGGGCAGTTCGGATTTCCTTGGATTGATCGGCGCGTTCCTTGTCGGCACGAGATTGGTGGCCATCGTCGGTTGAGCCACGAGGGATAATTTTGCAGGCGACCTGGTGAGGCGTGATTAGTATCGTGGAAACTTGAAGCTTGATAAGCATCATCATCGCGGCCTAGGCATGAGGGGTAGATGGATGGATGAATGCGAATAGCCGAATGATGAAACAATGCGCGGAAATAGGCGACATCCAACAAAAAAGATAAACCCAAAACACACCTGTTCGCTGCCATCCTCCTTTCGGGCGAGCTTAACCTTGCCCATGCTGCCGGCGCCAATGGTCTTGCCTAGCATCCATTTTCCAGATTGAGTTGGGATAACGGTACGTGATCTCGCGTGCTTCGATGTTGAAGTTCGGGGTGGCGCGTCGGCATGGCCATGCTGCTGAGAAGCAGTTCCATTGCCAGGGCCATTACTGGGAGGGTTGGCGGAAGGAGGCATTTCGGGATGAGGGCTGTGGTGGTTGTTCTTTGATCGAGAAGAGCTCCGTCGATGGGCCCGCGAGGGATCGGGGCCCCTGGCCGGGGGAGGTCGTTCCTTGCTCGAGCTTCTTTGATGGTTTGCGGATGCGGCTAAGCGTGAGGATTCGTAGTCATTTTGCGGTACAGGTTGCGACTGGTGAGGACGTGAAGATGAGGTAGTACGCTGATGATGGCTATGATGAGGGGGGAGATGTGAGTTGGCGGCGTTTGAGCCAGAGCGGGAGTGAGAGTGGGAATGGGATTGAGAGCGGGAGGCGTAGGCTTGGGACTGGGACTGGGACTGGGATTGGGATTGGGAGCGAGATTGAGAATGTGAGTGTGAGTGTGATAACTGGCGGGTGTGAGATTGGGTGTAGTTGGCACCTGTTCCAGTGGGCGTGGCTGGTGCAGGCGCTGCTGGGGCCGCTGAAGCGGAAGACGAGGGAGGAAAAGAGGGAGCTGGAGCCCGACTGGAACGAGAAGACCGTGTAGATTGAGTGCGACCAGGTCCTCTCGGTGAGGCATCAGCAACAGCAGAAGAAGCTGTTCTTGTTCCCATTGTTGCGAAGCTAAAACGCTAGCTATGCTGTGTTGCAATGCGCTGTGCAGTTGTGAGGGATAGACGGTGTAAAAAGGCGGGATGGCGATGAACTGAACGGGTCCCTTCTACTCTGGGGTTTGTTTGCTCGAAAGGGCAGTAATGCCTAAGTTGGTAGGCAGGGAGGATGACCCAGTCTGAGTCCTTATTAGGCCTTGAAAATGGATTGGAGTAACAGATGCCAACGCAGTCGTAACGTAGTCGCAATTGTTGTCGAACACTAGCAAGGCCCTTGGTGTTTCTGCTGGCCGAGTACGACGTGAGAGGTGAAAGATCAGGATTACCTGGTTACTATCATGGGCTGCGGGCTCTTCTCAGCTTGCGATTTGCGATGACGAGGGGGTGTGATACTGGCAATCGCATAAGAGACCAAGACCGAGACGCAGACTCAGACTCAGACACAGATCAAAAGGTGCTTGGAGCAGTTAGGTCGAATGCAAAGCGAAACTGCGCTATATGCTAAAGAATGATAAAAGTAAGACAAGGGAGAAGTGCCGTAGTCGTAGTCTTGATTTGATATAAACCAACAAGTAGTGCTACGGCAGTGTAAATCCGAGCCTGGTATACGGAGATGGGAATGAGATATAGTAGCTGCTGGCAATGAAAGGCAAGGCAACGCAAATATGCATGCAAATAGACAGATGCAAGAGGATGAGAGAGTAAAGATCTCAAAACCTGACAAGCAGATCGAGTAAGAAAGACAGCACAGCGTCTGTCAAATCCCAAATCGGGGGGGCGGGTGAAAAAAGAAGCAGCTTATTAGGTACCAGATTCAGATTGGATAATGGGTATTGTAGCTAAAAATGACTTGGTCCTGGTGGACAGCAGCAGCAGCGGCATGTCCCATCTGCTAACCTGGGTTCTAAACTCTTGGATGCCCAGGATACACCTGGATGTCTCCAGCTGCAAGCTGCCGAGACTTCACAGCTGTCTTTGAGCTACCCAACTAGCACAGCAGGGCATCTCAGTCGTTTCAGGGGACCTTCCACTTAGCACGCAGGTAGCTTCATCTTTCCACCAACGGTCAGTCCTTGGGTGGAGATGAGATATCTCGCTCGAGCTGAGCTCTCATTTCGCTGGACTGTCAGGAATGGATCTCTTCACTTGCTAGTCAATAACCTTGACGACATTGTCGGAGCCACTGGTCTCTATTCGAGTTAGTGGTCAACAAAGCCTCGATCGAAAGCCGTTGCACATGCTGCAATTGGTAGACTTTGGGCTGTTTCGCTCCACGATATCTCTGACCGTTACCAAGCCAAATTCCCTGTTTATAGCAACAACAAAGCCAAGAATCATAATCCGACGTCAGCTACCCAGCCAGAGCACTGCATTTTTGATCTGTTAAGTGGATCTGTCGCAAAGTGCTGCAAATTTACGTGGCTGATTAGACGAGGGGTTGGAGGCTGGGGTTTCAAGGTTGGATATCAGGCCTCGGGGCGCAAGAAACTTGCGGAGATATCTGTTGATTACAACGGGTTATGCAATTCAACTAAGCTTACTTTCACATCTTTGTGATTTGCAAGAAATCGTGAGCCTCAATTTCATGCTTTCCTGGACACAGCCCGGGGCTTCGCTTCTTTTCATATATCCTGCAGTCATGCTCACATCTCGTCTCCTTCTTGCGGCAGATGTGTCTTGGAAATCATTGGGCTGGAATGCGACAGTTGTTCTAGAGCCAGAAGAAGCAAAATCGAAGCAGCCACAAGCCGGGCGAGTACATGAGACCTTGCTGCTTATGTGAAGTGTTGGGTATGATGCGATGTGTAGTGATGCAACACATCCTTGTCTCGTGTTCACTAACACCTAGCAATCACCTTTACCCAGCCAGCCACCGTCCTCAGGCGGAATGCCAAGCCAAGACCTTCAGCCGAGGGTTCCTAGACAATCACCAACAACAGCCCATCAGACGCAAAGAATGCCTCACCGAGTCACGTCTCCGAGTTTAGAAGTGTAAGTCAAGCCTGAAACCATATCCGTAGAGAGATGGAAAGACGAATAGCCTTTTTCGTATTGCTCTAGGATAACTCCAAGTCATGGCCGCGAGGGAGGACTATGACGTCTCTGGGTGAATATGACATGGTTCACAGTTGAACAGCTTTGGGAAACTGTTTCAAAGCTGCGCTTCTGATTGTGTCCTTCCACAAATGGAACGGTCCTCGATTGACAACGTTTCACACGCGTGCACTTGCATACCCGACGCTGAAGAATCTCAGTTAGACCGAAGTTCTCCAACTTTTGGTAGAGCCCCTGTCACAATCTAAAAAAGGTCCATGGTGAACGAAGTCTGACTGACGCCAGGGTCCCCAAATTTTAGGGATGGGGTGGGAGAGGCCGCAACTCTGTTTCTTATCGATAAGCCCAATTTGACGTCGCGACTCCAATTGTAGCTTCGCGACGACTCAGCTTCTATCCTCATCGCAAACTCTCTGATAACATTGACGATCTTCCCGCTCTCCACATGTTATGACATCAAGTACTAGCAATCGATGCTTTTAAGGAAACTACGCGACACGCCAACATCCCAGTCTCATGTCATATAAACGCTCCCGTGCGACCTACGAAGCCGATCTCAATGCACCCTTTGCAACTTTCGGCACTCCTTTGCCCGATGACCCTGACGCTCGAGATGATGGCTCCTTCGTTCCAGTATGGAAGCAGGAGGTGAGGGATGAGAGAGGTCGAAAACGCCTCCATGGCGCATTTACAGGCGGATGGAGCGCAGGGTTAGTACACAGATCTCTTTCCCAGGACTTTGCGCTGATTTCAGCAGTTACTTCAATACTGTCGGATCCAAGGAGGGATGGACACCGTCGACTTTCGTTTCGAGTAGAAATAACCGCCACAAAGATGCCAAAACCCAATCGCAACAACGACCAGAAGACTACATGGATGAGGAGGACCTTGCTGATGCCGCCGAAGCTCAGAAAGTCCAGACTTCTCAAGCATTTGCTGGTCTTGGCTCCTCCGGTCAGGATCCTAATACAGGAGGCTTGATGGGCTTGCTGAGGGCTGAAGGAGATACCATGGGACTGAAGCTGTTGCGGCGCATGGGATGGAAAGATGGGCAAGGCATTGGTCCCAAGATTCGGAGAAGCGCCCGCCTTGAGCTAGGAGATAAAAGCTCTCAGGCTGCTGAAACACATTTGTTTGCTCCTGACAATGCAAAAATGATTCAGTTTGTCCGCAAGAACGATCGAAAGGGGATGGGCCATGACGGAGAAACCAAGTTGTCGACTTTGAATCCTATCACGTCTGCAGCAGATGATGATGACGACGACGAAATCAATTCTCACGAAAATGGTCTCCGGGATTCCTCTTTGCTCTCGCAGAAATCCAAGACTAAGCCTGGCCGGGGCGGTATAGGAGTGGGCATCTTGAATGACAACGGCTCCGATGAGGAAGATCCTTACGAAATGGGACCAAAGATCAGATACAATCGTGTCATGGGCGGTGATAAAAAGAAAAAGAAGGCGAAGAAAGCAACGGCAGCAATTAACCCTGCTCTGAAAAATGCGCCTGTTTTTGTATCTCGAACTGCTCGAGCTGGTAATGGTCTTGGACGGTGTCATGATGGGCGATTACCAATCGATGGGTTTGTACTCGCCAAACTTACAGAAGACTTGTCCGATCTCTTTTTGGAATACGCACCGCCTCCGGTTCCAGAAGGATGGGCGTCCTCAAAGTCTCCTATTGACCAAGCCAATCCCTCAGATTACAAGTCAATAGCGGATGCCGCGAAGGCATCGACCCATGATGCAAAGTCTAGAGCAGCCCTTCTTGGAGAGAAGAGTCTACCTGGAAAATCGGTCTTCGATTATATCACGAGCTCAGCACGCGACCGACTTGCTGCAGCTTCCGGGAACAAAAATCTACCCCAGGGTTTGGGAGAGGTCCCAGAAGGATTCTCCATGACAGAAGAGGAAAGACAGCAACAGGTATGGGATGAAGCACCCCAGCTGGATCGTGAGACAGCCATTGCAGCTATTTCTCGAGGCTCCTCTGGACCCTACGCAGACAATGAGGAGAAAAAGGCGCGGTATAGAACTTATCTGGAGCATTTTGCAACAGGTAGCCAACCGCTCCCGTACAAACCCAAGGGCATGGCGTTTGACGAGTTTGCCAGAGAATTGTCGGAATTCCACAATTGCGCGAGGATCTTCAAACCGATGACAGGGTTTATGGCATCTCGATTCACCACGGCGAAGAAACCAACAGTCGTTTCAGCAAACGGATCTGAGACAGATCTGGTGTCGAAACCCGAACCAAAGATCGCAGATCCAGCAGAAGAGGCAGCCAAAATTGGCATGTATGGGCAAATGACTCGAACAGTCGAAGACTTTTATCCAACAAGACTATTGTGCAAGCGGTTCAATGTCAGGCCGCCCGCGCACTCTCAAGCAGAGTCTGAGGCGGAACCTGGTTCCGGGACGACAAGTCGTGATAGAGGTTCAGGACCCATGGAAGATGTCAAGATGAACTCAACATTCCCGGCTGGCGGCATCAAGTCAATCGAAGGAGCCCCTGCAAACATAACACCACCAGCTCCTGAGCCCGAGCCCGCCATTAATCCGCACAAGAATGAAGCAGTTGAGGGTAAAACAGCACACGATGAAGTTCTTCGTGCAATATTTGGAGATAGTGATAGCGAATAAATAATACCATCCATATTGCAAGTCATACAGTTGATGAGTCGTTTCAGCCACTACGTATCCTTTCAACGTCCCCGTTGAACCCGAAACACAGCACTCAGAGTTCTTGACATTAGGCTAATGTATTGCCAAAAAAATCTTCGATAGCGGAAAAATCAGAAATATTGCCCTCTTTCATGGATGATTATCACCACTCATCTCGAAGATGAATGCCAAGATTAGGCTTACAACTCCAGCGCCTCTAGCGCCGCCGCTCCACTTAGGTGAGCGGCTAGGACCCTGTTAGTATCACAAACAGAGCTTTGATTGGCTACTATAACTATATCGCGGGGCTCCAATTTAGTGTCACTCAAGCTCGGGGGGCTCACCTCAGGGGAGCAGCCGCCATCGAATGAGGAATCGCGCTGCCCGTTGTTCTTCCATTAGGATTAGGACCAATGTGAACCTCACTCACGCATCACATCACATCACATCGCCAGATATCCAATACCTTAGACAGAGCCTCGAAACGCGACGAGGCAGCGACTTGCGATACGAGAAAGAACGAGATTCATCCTGATTCGGTTGTTTTGCTTAATTTCCGCCAACCTTTAATGTTTCGACTCCATCACTAGACTGTTTACGTTGCCAACCACCTTTGGAATCAATCACACCCATCCATCCTAAATCGACTGCTCTTTTCCCGCTGCTCCTTTTGCCGACTTGGGGCAGTCTCGTCTTTGAACGACTTTGTTTTCTTCTAGAAGAAAGCCGCCATCCTGTCTGAATTTCAGGAAGCTGGAATTGGACCATCAGTGTCCTTGGAGAAGAAGACGCCGTCACCAGACTCATCAAGACCGCCAAGCACGCGAACAACATCAAGTCATCATCGCGAACCGACCCCCGACGACCTCAAATCCGCCAAAGAACCGGAATCACACATTCTTTTGAGTCGCGATCAATCACCTCCGCCGCAGTATCCCGCCTCCGAACCTTCAACCTCTCGTCCTCCCCCCTTCTCGTCGCTCTTTACCTCCCCGCCGCACGACGCTCACGAGCGTCCCGACAAATTCGTCGCTTTTACCGCTCATTCTCCCTGCGAAGCAGAGGCATCAGGCTCAGCTGCACCAGCATACGAATCTTCTTCACCTAGAGAAGCTCTCCCCTTTGACCCGGATCAAAGCACTACTGCATTCCGCGACCCAGTCGCAGAGACCAAGCGCGCGCTTCCTCGGGATACCAAGGGAGATTCCAGTCGCAAAGACGACGACGCAGAACCGCCTCCGGCTTATTCAGAAGAGGGCGATAGTCCCCTTTCCACATTCTCTTTCCTAATGGCTGCCGCAGGAGGAGCTGCGAGTATTATTACTCAGGTGCAACAGGGCGGGCCGCCTGTTAGCACTCTTGGAGATGTTGGTGCCGATGAGACGATTGCTATGGACCTAAGGTGAGCGCTACAAGTGGATGTTCATCTGCCAGTGTACTAATTCTCAGATAGGGGCACAAGGTTTTATCTCTCTAGGGACGAGCTGCTTACTTTGCCCGAGTTTGTGCTGCTATCTTTGTTCCCCAATGGATTATTCCCTGAGGGCCAAATGGGCGGCTTTGCAGACGGCGATGCAGTGCAAGTCGACGTAAGCTAATGTCCTTCCTACTATTGCAAACAGTGGCTTACGAAACTAGTACGACCCAGCTTCACTTCAGTACATGCTTGACTTCTTTAGGGACGTAGCACAATCTATCCCCACAGATGGATCACCAAATGCGTCTCAGGATGAGGATACGCCTTCTCTCGGCACCTCGCGTGACGACTCTAAGCGAGCCGGTATCATTGTGTTGCGTGAGGACCTCGACTTTTATGCTATCCCTCCACGAGCCGATATTGGCCCGCTTGATATGATTGCCGTGAAACGGGCTGCTGCAGAGGCTTTGCAGCAGCAGAACGGCATCTTTTCGGGTCTCAAGCGAAGCGACGAGCCGGGTACTACTGAGGCCCACTTGATCGAGATGCTGACGGCAGGGTAAGTTCACTATCTGTGTTGTTGGCAGGTGGCAATGCATGCTTACTTGTACTAGTGGTTTCAACCATGATGATCGATGGGGTCATCGAGCTGGTGAGCCTAACAAGGCCGTCATCTGCAGTCTGGCTCTTGCCCGCCTGCGCAGCGACATCCGGGGTAACGAGATGGGCACCAATGCTGTCGGTATGGCCCAGAAGCTTCTGCTCTTCTGGCGTAAACCTGCTCGGCGATGCTGGTGGGAGGGTGTCGAGCTTGAGAATGTTGCAGGTGTCGAGGGCAAGCTCAAGGTCTGGATCCGAAGAGTATGGACCCTCGAGATGAGTGTTATTGGCCTGCGCTAGACCACGATCTACTTCTCCCCTCTACCTAGAGATCAAAGACCGTATAACCGTCACCTATTTCTTTTGTCTATCACGCTTTGTGTAGCTTTGTTTCCTCCTGCATTCCCCCCATGTTTTCTCTATTCCCCCTCCTATTAGGTCATCTTATTCCGCTGTTCCATTTTTTTCTTTACTATTTCGTCTTCGAGATGAGCGTTGGTGGAGGTTGGTCCCATACAACTGGGCAGAGCAAAAGCACATACGCGGAAGGAAGAGAAGGTTTTTGGTCCATTGAGATTCGCAAAGGGCGGGCGTCAAGGTGCATGGAATCTGGGGGTTCTTTGTAGACCTCCTATATTTTTTTCTTCTCATGTTTGATATACAGCGCAGGATTAATCCAACTACACTAAGACCATATATTTCCCTGCGTGTCACGCTTCAGTGCATGCGTGAACAGCGTTTGCCTCCATAAACTTTCTGATCCTCATGTTCAACGCAGCGCTGATACCAAATAAGCCTATGCTCAAGGCCGAGCCGTTCTGGTTAGTTCAACGCAGGTTTTCAAGTTTCTCGTACTGGGAAGCCCAAACTTGACCAGTTGCTCAAGGCATGACGCTTCGGGGGAAGAGTTGTTTAAGCCGCGTGGGTCTTCAGCAACAACTCGGCAATGTGGATGTAGTGAAGAGACTTCGAAACAAAAGACTTGCCTATTATTACCTTCAGCGGACTTTGAATGTCTTGACTTGGTGATATGTTCTCACTTCACGTTGAAATAATGTCTATAAAACGGCAAGACACTCACTCTATCTAGATGTTTTCATCAACCTCTCGAAGAAGGGAGTTGAAAGACTTTGGACTCAGGTAATCACGAGAAAGCTCACTCTTAACTAAAACAGCACTTTCCTCACAGAAACTACGAATTGAAGTTTACACTCGTCACCTCTGTTTCGTTATTTGCAGCATGTCGAATTAAAATCAACATCAATGAATGAGCAGTTCAAATTATTACATGCTTTTGTAGCGTTGACGCTACACCTAATGAAAGTCTAAAAACTCTATGAATTGCCAAATTGTTTTCATAGTAGTACATGAAGCGTAAGATACATCTAGTATCAGTCGTCGAAACCTAGAGAATGAGGAAAGTGAACTCAAGGTGAGTTACAGTGGTCAAGGGCCTTCTCGAGCCCTTTAAAGAGTAATCAGTCTGTCTATGAACGTTTGGCAAGCTGTACCATAGGTCCATCTCTGATAGCAACAAAGATATCTCGCAATTGGTACTGATCAATAGTACGGCGTCCTTCGATAGCGTCGGGACTACCACCTCCAAGATTGCTGCTGAAATCACGTCGGATCTCAAAGTGGTAGACAATCTTGGCCAGAGCCAGACTCATTTCAAGATAAGCCAGGTTCTTCCCGACGCATCCTCGAGGACCTGCAGAGAAAGGCATAAACGCACTCTCAGCTAGAGAGACACTCTCAGGAGAAACACCAAACTCATTCGTCTCGTCAACAATCCAACGCTCAGGTCGAAACTTGAATGGTTGGGGATAGATATCAGGATTGTGGTGCATGCAGTAGGACGCGGTGCTGACTTTCATGCCCTCTGGGATATACTCCCCATCGATGAGAATGCCACCTTCTTGGACTTCTCGTGAAAGATCGGCTGGAACAGGGGGACTCATACGTAGCGTCTCGTCAATGACAGCTCGGAGATATTGACAGGAGTAGAGAGCTGGACCACCCTTGATGTCATCCACGGAAGAGAAGGCAGACTTGACCTCCTCCGCAAGCTTTTGTTGAACATGAGGATATCGAGAAAGGTAAAAGAAAGAAGCAGCGAGACTTATAGCAGAGGTATCAGAGCCAGCTATAATAAGAGACTCGCTCTCACCAAAAAGCTCGTCTTTGCTATATCCCTTTCCAGTGTCAGGGTCCACGGCCTGGAAGAGATAGTGAAAGAAGTCTTTTCGGCTATCGCCTTTCTCCCACAAGCCCCGCATGTTGTTTTCGACTTGGACTCTATCAGTGAAGCATTGCTCGACAAAAGTCTGCCACTTGCTAAATGCTGGAGGAGCTGCTGCTGCAAGAAGAAAATCCAAACCCCGGGGCTTGAGCCATGCCCAAAGAGGAGCGAAGGGGGAGTAGGCAATCTATTGTCCAACATTAATGAGAGATTTACCTTGGGTGTTTTTAGATCTTACCGGGTGGATTGTCGACATAAAGTCAGTCATGAGTGTTGGGATATGTCGTAACTCACTATCGTGCTCCTTCATGCCAAACGATTTACCAAAACACAACTCCCCAAGGGTATCGAAGATGAGGTGATCCGCCCAACGAGCCATGTTTAAAGAGGAAGACCATTTCTTCTCTCCAATCTCTTGGTCGAGCAGCTCAATCCATCGGTCGATGTTGGAATGGATGAAAGGTTCGCAGGAGCGCAGTGCTTTGTCAGAAAAGGCATGGTTCATAACTCGCCTCTTTCGAGCATGCATAGCCTTGTCGATAGTGTTCCATGTTGTCATGACATGGACATTGCGTGGGTATGTCTTATAGTATTCGGCCTTTATGACATTTGCCTTGTTGTTGAAAATGGTCTTGAGGCCTGTGGGAGTGTTGATCAAGACACTATTGGGAGTAATACGAAAGGTTGGACCTATGAGGATGTTTGTTAAAATAGGATGTTCTAATAACTTGTGTTATTCATCTGATGCTCACCGTATTTCTCTTGCAGTTGCCAGAACCATACATGTCGATCCTGTCTGAGAGTGTAGTAGTATGCAGGGACTGCTGAGATACGTGCCCAAAAGGGGCCGGGATATTTGGCGAGGGGATGAAAGTATAATCTGTAAACCACAACAGCGGCTACATAGCAAAAGGATATAAAGACTATCCCCCAGACAATCTGTGAGGAGGATAAAACGGTCACTGCGTTCATGATAGCCATGACTTGTGCTTGTCTGTTGGAACAACGAACGAGACGGAAGGGAGAGCACTTGCTAAGAAAGAGGTGGTCAGGCTATTAAAGAGATCGGTAGTTAAGTCCCAAGATATGACGACAACATGGATTGGACTCTATCGTAAAATGACCTGTAGCATTACGACCTGTAAGTATGTATCACGGGTGCATATGATCGATATTGTGCGTGGCCCGGCCTGGCCTGTGGAGTGTGATGATAGGGACGTTTGGACTATGTGGCTAGCTGCACATGCACCCCTTGTCAATCAGGAATAACCCATTTCAGCCATTGCGACTATCTTTTCGTTCTGGCTAACTTGAGAGAATGATGGAGGGTGAGATTGAGGTTAGTGGTGCGCACATGGTTGAAGTGATCAAGTTGGAACAGACTCCTTTGCAACTCTGTTGGTTCATGACTCAACCCCGACTAGGTCAAGCCCCCGACCGTGAACTTCGGTATATGATGGCTGCTTAATTGCTTTTTTTTCTTCCGTGTTGCACATCTTGCCTATAAGTGAAGCGGACCACAAGCGACGTGGTTGTTGGTTGTTGCAACACCAAGCGATGTATGCACACTTTTAAGCGCCTCGAAACGGCAGTGTGCGTATATATCTTGGCACCCGATGTCATTATGCAGAGTCCCTAATTGTGTAAGATTGTCTGATTACCCTTTTTACTTGTTTACTCTTCTCGTTTACAAGTCAGCCTCATATGATTTAAACATCCATTGCCTCTACAGCAGGCAATCAAGTCAAGAATGTTATAGTTAGCTGCCCAATGCCTTGTAGCTGCACATGTGTCAGCTCAGAAGCCTTACTTGCTCTTCAGCTGGCCCCATCAAAAGCTAAGAAGACATCTTTCGCCGACGCTGTAGCCTGCCACGCCTCAATCAGCCATCACTCTTCTGATGACGACTGAGAGAAGACCAAGCACCTGTGACGCGGTGGAAGCGGGGTAATGGCGAGTTCTGAGGGAAGAAAACGTGTTAAGTTTTGTGTGACTTTGGGTTACTTATTGAAGCCAAAGATCTGAGGTCGTGATTGCATTGGCGTCGGCAAATGAGTTGGTGATGAGATAGGCCACGTGATCAAGTGAACAAATCAGCTGTAACATCGGTGAACCATCAATATACCTTAAACAAGGGGTCTGATCACTCATGTTATGTTGTCAAGCTCGATACGAGATAGTTGTGCTTTTTTATGTGGATATTGTCTTATTGGACTCCATCACCAAAGTTTTATCCAAATTGCGGCCTGAAAAACTTCTTGTTTATGTACAGTAAAATTTCCCCGTCAATAGTCTGATGTTTTAGAGTAGCAACTGAAACCTCATCGAATCCCCTGGGATCTGATACGGAGGTCTTATCATGCCAGTGTTAGGCAAATATTGGGAAAGTGACCTGTCCCCCAGCTTAGTGTCATAGCACAGAGCTAAGGCAGTTTTTCAATAGGGGCTTTTTTGTTTTTTGTTTTTTGTTTTTGAGGCTTTCCATGGCGTCTGGCCAAGTCATAAAAAGTAACTTCTGGTCCCAGTGAAGTGGCAAATCGGTGAAGCAAAGCGTCTCCTCAGAACATGATAACATATCAGGCATCAATACACGTACGTAAAGTATTGAGTATGCTGCGGGTTTGGGCGATGAAGAGGACATGGCGTGCGCTGTGACTCCGGTAGTAGGAGTGAGATAGACTTTGTTCCTGCATATTATAGACTGGGGCGTGACACTCAGACCTCACTCAGCGTGACAATGGTGATCGAAACAAGAATGGTTTTGTGATGACATATCCCAGTAATGTTTCAGTCTGAATGTCTGTGCCCATCTCGGTTGAGATCAAGTGACCCAACTTAGCTGTACGTATTCCGATAGGTTAATTGTACGTATCGATATCAGACCGTGAAACGTGAAATCATTGTTCCAATCTTGAAAGGTTCATCATCCACTCAAGGTGCTTGCTATCAGTGTTGAATTCGAGCGAGGCCATTGCTAATGGCTAATTCTTGTGGCTTGCTTTGATAGTGGCTTTTGATTGGCTAAACTAGGCTTAGTCTGCTTCGGCCGAATCAGCAATAGCGTTGTGAATGAATGAATTTATTCCGCCCGGGAGGATACGCCTCAT